>WEKW01020861.1:132674-199419 GCA_013389905.1 Sula dactylatra | reverse complement strand
CCCCCCCTCCCCGCGGGGGTCACCGCTCCTCCCCTGCCGTCGCGCCGCCGGAGGAAGGCGCTGGCCGGGCGGGCACTGCGCTCACCGGCTGCCTCCCCCGTCCCTGCCCGGCTCTGCACGGCTTTCCCCGCACCCTGAGCGGTGGAGGTGGCGGGGGGAGCTGGTTAACCCTCCCCGCCGGGTGAACCCCCCTGGCTGGACGCTTTCTGAGCGCTGGGGCGGGCTCCTGGGTACCAGCGCGATTGCAACTTGCCTGTAAGCGCAGTTAGGCTGCCGAGCCCTAGGTCTGGGATAGCCTGTGATAGTCCGCTGTGAAAGCCTCACCTGTCCAAAGAGCTGCTCCCTTCGGCTTTACTAGCGAGAAAATAGATTTAGTGCCTTCTGCGCCTTTGGACTGATGCCCAAGTTCCAATTCTGCCTGTTTTAATAGGATGTTGTGATAAGGCGCCTGTTTCATCATCCATTCGTTTCTTTCTCTAGCGGTGGAGAACAGCCCCCACCCCCCCGTCCCCCGGTATCTCATTCAAGAGAGAAAGAGAGAGATAACTTTCACATCCTTGTTTTTTTACAGTGGCTACCTTCAGCTATCCCCTCCTCTGCAAGAGCTTTGAAGTGCTGCTAATTTTGTTTGTTTTCTAGTCTGCTGCTCTTTCACTTTGTCCATGCCTCCCACTTGGCTGCAGGTCAAAACTGCTAAACCAAAGTACAGGTAAGAAGGTCCCTGTGAGGACCAGCAGTGTAGTGCCCTTCCCTGATTCCATAAAACACTCACATGCCCCAGTCAATCTGGTGCTGTAATTTAGTGTGAAGGTGAAAAAACAAGGGAGCAAACAAAACCAACCAGCAACTCCATGCTAATCACAGGGACCAGAGTAATAATCACAAAGCAGGAGGGCATGGTCTGCACTGTGAAAAATGAGAAGGAAAATGAATACAAAAACTGCTTGTAAAATTTACCAGCTGAAGTTAAAAGTACTGCAATGGAAGCATGTAACAAATACCAGCATTGTCTAAAATCTACAATGGAGTTAATGATTTTATACCCGCCACCTGGTTGCATTGGTCATGGAAGGTGATCTTGTGCAAGCCACCTTTTTTAGCAGGTTGTTATCAATTGCATTACAAAACTGTCTGGAAGTCACAAGAAAAGATTAGAGCCTCACTGTGTCACTCACTAAATAAACATGGCGAGGAGATGTCCTATTCCAAAAAGCTCATAATCCACATCGACAAGACAAATTTAGAGTGGGAGGAAAATGTATTATGCTGCAGATGGTGCTGAGAAAGAAACCGATTTGCCCAAGGTCATGCAGGAAGTCTGTGGCAGAGCCAAGAACTAAACACAACTCTCCTGAAACACAGTCTAAAAATAGTGCTTGATAATTGCACATGAACTCCAGAAAACACACATTACACAGATAATCAGCTTTTGACCAGTATTTTGGAGGTACTGGGCTCCATTTCATTACAATATTCAACTGCACTGATAACTGAACATTCACTTTCTAAATTTAAACCACATTATTTGAAAGTCCTCACTCCAGAACAAAATTGTGGAACAAAAGGCACTAACAGATAGCATCTGGGCTAACACAGATGCTTTCCGAGTGTGTCTGCTTCTGCCACCCCCTTCCTACGGGGAACCAAAAGGGTGTCCAAATCTGCACCTTTGTCTTGGGAGGGGGAGATCCTGCTCCTCGTAGTGTTCTCCTGAGGCTCCAAGGGGCCATTGGAGCATGGCCGTTGTCCCTACCCACACTCTGCCTGGTAGCAGTACCCCAGATTTGATCCCTTATTCCACCATCCCCTGTTCAGCCCCTTTAAAAGAGCTTTAATTTGCTCTTATGGGAAACCTGTCTCAGGTCTCAGAAGGTGCTTTCCCTCTGTTCTCTTCCTGTTCCAGCTCCCTCTTACTGGTTTTTTTAGCCAATACAGAGGCATTTCTTGTGATGCAAAACCCACACAACCAGAAAACAACAGCAACGTTATGTTGCACCCTTTAGGCACCCTTACTTGTCACTTAGGAAACCTATTTACACATACATTTAGTGAATGTTACAATATATAAATGCTAATGAGTATTAGTAGAAGTAGTTAATGCAGTTTTCCTTATTAATCAATCCTACCAGCATGGTAATGATTTCTGTTGTTCTTCTGGAGCTTCCTCCAGCAGGGAGTGAGCTCAGTTGATTAGCAAGACCATTTTGCATGTACATAACATTTTTGTTCATCTGTAACAATCTCATTATCGTATTTTTTCTCAAGGAGGTGAGCAGTTCCCAACTTATGCTTAAGTAATAACTGGGGCAGAAGGAATCGCATTGTCTCCCATACCACCATTTTACAGTCGCGTATCTGTGAGGTTCAGTGGAATTTACACCACCGTGAAAGAGGATTGGGAACAGGATGGCTGAGATGCCCCAAGTTGGGTAACAAGTCAGGGATGGCCAGGAGCAAAGATCCTGGCTTCACACCTCAGAATAATTTGTTATTTTGCAGCAGGTCTTGAAAGGTAAACAGCTTCAAATGACTGTTGGAAAGACAGTAACGTTACTATCGTGTCTGATGAACAGTGTCATCATGCTCTACAGATACCGACCAGGAAACAGCTTTTAGGTTCCCGCATCCTGAGTAGTGAGAAGAACCTCTCCTCGTTTTCCTGCCAAGGCGATCAGATTCAAGAAGATGTGAGTAAACCACTGCTACAACAGAGTATTTCAATTTGTCTTAACTCGGTACTTTACACTGAAATGATCATAAATAATTCAGCTAGTATAAATAAAAATAAATCCAGCAGAAAGAAAAGGTTTTCCCAAAGACTCAGGGTTCAGAAGACAGGAAGACAGGTTTTAGACCTGATGTTAACTGAACCAGCAGTGAGCTACTGAAGCTGAATCTCAGCACACTATCATAAATTATGAAACATTGACATTTCACTTTCAGTTAATGCAAAGGGCTATTTATACACTGTTTAGAAAGAGTTGCCTGGGCAAATTAAAACACTGTTTCCTTCACCAGGCCAAATGTTAGCAACGCTGCTATTTTTCAAAGTATCAAACTATTTGCATATTGAAAATGTTTTAATACAATCTGTTCCCCAGGGCTGCTGTGTGACTTACTTTGACAAGGTAATCAGTCATAAATCACTGGCTCCTTGATCCAAAATCAAACGTGATTCAAAATACTATCGATAATTTTCAGTGTGAGAGGTTGCTCGTTATCAGGGAATTGCTTTCTGTTTGTACGGCCACAACATGGGAAAAGATGTTCAGTGGGCTACAGTTGCCTTTCTGGGCTTGCTCCCAATAAAAGGTCTGCATAGCAGATAGTGGTGGAAGAACTAGGCATGAGCACGTAACAAAAATATTCACTATACTTGCCTGAAATTTGAACTTTGGATGTGACTGCATGCTGAAACATCAGTTTATTGCTCATATGTATTGGCAATGCTTTTGTTTGGTTGGTTTTGGGTTGTTTTGGTTTTTTGGTGGGTTGTTTTTTTTTTTTTTGAAAGGGGGAAAATTATAACACTCCAAAGTGACTTTTTGTGCAACTACTTTTTATAGACCGATGTTTTAGGTGACATTGCAGTAAAGCAGCAGTTAAGAATGTGGTTAAATACTGAATACTGAGACTTACAAACATGCTTAAGTGCTTCACTAAACTGGGGTTTAAGATCATTAAAATAATTATTTGAAATGCCGTCCAAATAATATGAAAATCACTAGTCATTTTTAGCAAATTCCATGGTTTTCAGGTCCATCATTACGAACAAGATACTCTGGTATCTCCTGCTCAGAGCCTTTTCTTTGTCTCAGAGGTAAAATGTCCCAAATCAGAAATGCTTCAAGACTGATGTGAACAAATCTGCAGCCAGGTAACACAGTCCCATATCCTGCAGGTGGGTTTCTCTCCAACTCTCTGATTCCCTGTACAGAGGCAGCCTCCTGGTCAGACCAAGGACTTCTGTACAAATTTCTTGCAGCTTTTTTGCCTCTTCTCACTTCTCATGGCAGTGGATCACACTAGCGCAGTGTTAAAAAAGTTGACGAGTAGTGACAGCACTCATAGACTTCTCTAGAAACATGATGTGGCAGCACAAGACAGCTCAATGGTGATGACACCAGAAATTTGCTTTAAGGCCATTCTTCACATTACCCCAAAAAGCAATTCCTACACAAATGTTATTCAAGGGCATTGTGTGGCACTGCTCTGCAGGAGGGTCAGCAACAGAGGGGTTTGCAGCCTGTAGGTGGTCCCACAGGCATAATTAAGGGGATAGGTATGGCACATAGTTTATCACTAGCTAGCAGTGCCATTCAACAAGAAAGATCTCGTTAATGCAGAAAATATTGCATTAGGGGTTTACCACATCTCTCCACCTCATTTAGAGACTGCAATGAGATCACACATCAAAAAATCCATTTTGACAGTGCATACTGAAGTATTCCTCTTGTATTATGCCAGATTATGCCTTGCAGCACAAAACTATGAGCATTTCTAGCAGCTGAACGTCAGAGGTTTGACTTAAACTCGTAGAGTGAGGTCATCCCGCATAGAAGGGAAGCTTTCAAGCTGGTATGTCTGCAATTTCCATCATTTGAAGGATACAGTAATGTTTGTGAAGGACCAGGTCAGCTTTGATAATTTAACTTTGATTATTTAAGTTTGCTTTTCTTTTTGGTTTGTTCGGTGCTTCCCACCCGTAGCCTGGTCTCATTTGAGCTCGACTCCACGTAGTGCTGACTCCAAGAGGAGTGGATCAAATCCACAGCCTCCCTTTGGAGGAAATAGACCTGCCAGTCAAAGAAGGTTGAATTGCCATCGATGAGCCAAAGGCAAATCGCGGGAGGTGATGCTGGAACGCTTACCCTCCATCAGGGTAATAAGCTGCATTTGATGGCTTGATCTAACACATCAAATCCTGCTCACAGAAAATTGAGAGCAAGGTTTTGTGGCTTCTTTTTTATTTTATTTCTTTGAAACAGATCTGAGAGAGGAAGGAAGTGCTGTGTGGAGCCAGAAGTTTCCCATTCATCTCACAGCTCTGCCAGAGAGTTTCTAGGTAGCCCTTGACCTCTACCTTAACCTCCTTGAGTTTGATTTCCCATTTTGAAAAAATAAAGAGAGAGTCACTGAGGATCATAAGGCAAGAAAAGATGATCTTCTGGGGAATTTACTGGTCGAATTGCAGTTTGATTCCCTATTCTGCTATCTGTATTTTGTGAGACTGTAGAGAAATCATGGGGTTTCTCTATGGCTCAGTTCTTCCGTCTGTGATACAAAACCAGAAACACTTTTGGACTGTCTCCTGCTTTTAGACAAATAAACATGCCCATTGTTACCTATTTTGCAGTGATTTACCTTCTAGAGGTCTAACTTCAACTGAGGTCCTTTAATTTTAATAATAGGGTGTGATAAATAGCTTTGAGATTTCTCCTTGGAGCTCTCTGAGATCAGCGGAAAGATGCTGCAGAAGAAGTACATTATGTTAGTTAATACACAAGAAAGAATAAAATGAAAGAAGCTTGATTGTATAAAAATTGTGAAAGGTCCTGCAACCAGACAGTAGAAAGCCCTAAGGATTCAGGATACTGTGCAGCATAAGGGAAGGACTGATCTTACCCACAGTAGTTTTGCATAGCTTTTTCTGTACCTGGAAAACCGACTCTGGTAAACATTTAAACATGTGCTTGACTTGATAGACATGAGTGGCTTTTTGACTTCAATTTTAATGCACATTTAAGCTTAGGCATGGCTGTTTGTGGGGTGGGGATTTAGTATGGGATTCCCTGGTCCTTTACACATGTGATTTCATTAGGTGTTGTCTGTTTCTGCAGCACTGCCTTAGGGCATGAGCCAAGTCCAGCTGAAGTCAGGGGGAATCTCTATAGATTTTGATGGGAGTTGGACTGGACCCTTTATAGGAAACACAAATAGATTTTGCAGAACATAAAAGCCAAAAAAAAATCCTCCTAAATTTGTGGGGATGAAATACTCATTTCCTGTTTTAGGACTAGAGACTTTATAAATCAAACTTCTAACCAGAGCAAAATTTTACCAGCTGTACTATAAGCTCCTGGAAATAAGGGGAAAGTATAGGACACTCTTAGCAAACCCTTAGTTTTAGCTGAGCAGAAGGCATTGCTTGGCTGCACATAACCATTCAGCAGGAGGTAAAGATCGTTTTTATTTGGGTTCACAGGTTCTTTTGCTGTTGTATGCTTTCATGGTACCTGGTTTAAAAAAGAAATCTGTAAATAATATATTTACAAATACCTGCTTATCTGTGGTTTCATGCCATAGCTGTCATCTCACATGAGGTGAGATGACTTTCAGTTGCCATGCTAAGCCAACCTAGCTTAACTTGTATCACAGCTCCAGTTTCTGCTGTTAGCATCAGCTCGTAGTAGAGTTACAGGATTAAAAACTTGTCATTCCTGAAAGCCTTATTGGTAATGAGCAGAGTTTGAGATGCCAATTTGAGTCCTATTTGAATGCACTGCTATTCTTCCTCTTTTGGTGGCAGGTCCAATTTGTACTTCCAGTGCTGGTTTTGCATTCTGCCCTCTGCCCGCTGCTTCCAGCTGAATCATTCCCTAACCACAATCCCTGGTGTTTGCACTCTGTAAAATAACAGATTGAAACGATGGAAAGCAAGGAGAAAAGAAAGGATAAAAGAGAGAGGAGAAAAGGAAAAAAATAGCTATCTACTGGTCAAATAAGAACATCCGATATGCCAGTGGTGGATGACTTCAGTAAAGACAGGTAAGAATAGTCAATGGTCTAACAGGACATAAAGAGGAAACTAGAGACCATAAAGGATGAAAGAATGGCTGAGATTAAAGGATAAAATGTGATAGAAGTCAATCAAGACAGGTATAGCTTTGTCAGTTTGGAGCATCTTTGTGTTTTGAGTGCTGGTACAGGCTGAGTGCCTGCTGCCTCACAGCTCCTCAAAGTACGAACTGGACCTGAGAAGTCAGAAGATCCAGCTTTGGAAGGCCTCTGTTTTTTACTGATACCCTTTTCCCAGTTTCCTGGAGATAGCTGCAAATGTTACTGTCACTACCGATTGCGCACCCAGAAGGTTAGTCTTTGTCTGGGGGTTAAAGGAAGATCCAAAGGAAGAACAAGGGCTGAAGATGTTTAAAAATGCCTAATTACAGGTGCTGCAAGTTTTGGAGGGCAATTTGCAACAACTAGAAAGGGACGTGGTTAATTGTCGGCTGTTCAATACCCGCTGAAAATCAGGAAGCTCTATCATTTCCTTCCATCTGGGAAACTGAATCATAGTTGCAACTCTTATCCTGGGGCCACAAGGGCAGAAATGGATTCTCTGTTTTCTATTAAGATGCAAATTGAGATCTTTTCCACTTTAGAGAAGTGATGGTATCTCTTTCTAGCGTGAATACATTGGTATCTAGTAAGTCTGTTTCAATCTTTTTCTTCTTTCTTGCAACATATTTTTATAAGTCCTACAGGAATTTAATATCTTTGAGATCCCTCTCCTTCTAAACAGGGATTCAGAAGTTTTGGGAGCAGACTGACTGACAGAGGCAGTCAGACGCAGTGTGACTGAACAAGACCTTTCCTCAGCAAACCAAGCTGCAAACACAGAAATCTCAAAGGGAGCGCTGCTTTGAGATATGAACTGGGGAGACCGTCAGTGTGTTTGACATTTGTGATTTACACCTAATGAAAATAGGGCCATTGACTGAAGTAATTTTGCTTTCAGTCCTAAATCAGTGGTGAAACTGCTGTGAACTTCAGTGAGACCAAGCTTTGTCTCTTAATTCCCGTAAAAAAGAAGTTCCTATCACAGAGCACTTGGCCAAGTCTATATTAAATGCAATGTTACAAGAGGCTCTGCATTGCAAACCACACAAAACAGCAGCTCTTCTCTTTCCCTGCACTCAAATATGCCTCACCTGGTCACCTCTTTAGAGCCAACACAACCCGAGGCTCTGTCATCCCACCCAATAGAGATTCCATCCTTTTCCCTCACCAGCACCTTTTCAGACAGAAAGGTGTCTTAATCTGAGCAGGTTGTGTGATGAGATTATGGCTATTTCTGTCTGATGGAAGAGGTAGCAATCCATGGGAAAGGCACCTGCTGAAAGTAGCACCAGCTTCTGTGTTATATTTAGAAGGCTACTGCACAGAATATCCCAGTAATCTCAATTAAAGGGTGTGTTTTAATGCAAAAAGCAATCCTATTCCTAGTAGCAACATTTCAAGTCTTTTTAATGTCTTTGTTACACTCTGCTGTTGCTCCATATATTCCACAGGGCTTCTGGAGCCATTAGGGTGTGTGACATGCATACAATAAGGTTGTCAAGCTACTCTTATTTCATGTATGTCAATTAGCTGCTGGGATTAACTATGCTAGAGAGAAGCAGCAAGGACAAACTGAGAGAACCAGCTAAAGGCAAGCTTAAGACAGTAGGAGAGGGGAGAGAGAGAGGAGCAGAGATTTAAGAGACACACTTAGAAGATAGCTGGAGGAAATGAGAAAAGAAAGAGTTTGAGGAGCACTGGTTGGGGCTGCCTGGGGAATGATGCTTCTGTGAGAGACATGTTAAAAGGCTAAAACAAAGTAAAACCTGAGAGGATTGGTTGAGGCACCTGAGGCATGGCCTGCAAGAGGAGAGCCCAGCAGGTGGTTAGGAAAGCTGGAGGCTATTTGCAGGGATGTGTGCATCTTAAAGATTGGTAATGCAGTGTTTTGAGACAGAGAAGGCCCAACAGATTTTACTGGAGTCCCAAAAGCAAAAACTGAGACTATGACCCTCTGGACTGCAGGATTTAGGGTCCTCTTCACATTCTGAAAACCAGAACCTTATTGCCATTTCATCTGCTACTTGAAGGGCTTGAACATAGCAAGGAAATCTCCTGGACTAAACTAATACAAAGTTAAAAAAAAAAAATCTATATATTTGTTTTAGCAAGCATAAATTTCATGGGAGAATTCCAGGATTGATCTTCACTGGAGATCAATCATTTGATAAAGTGAAGTACCATACTTCATTTATGCATCGTGGCAAGGATCGGGGAGTTGCTGGAGTGGACCCATCTAGACACTGGTGGGATTCAGCAGCCTGGCTCTGAGTGTGCCTGCCTCCTGATGTTTTGCAGAGAGAGGCAAGAAACACCTTAATAGATGATGAGGGAATAACTTGCAGACAGAAAGTTTCTTTTGGATAACTTCGGAGTCATTGATTGGCTTCTGCCCTGAGGCATTACAGTTTATATCCCTAATATCTTTTTATATTGCCTAATAAAACTGTTGGCTGTTGCCATTACCTGGGTAATGGACATTTATATAAAACTCTTTATGAGCTGTAGATGGAGATCATCCTCTTCACCACACACATGGAGCCACCTCTGGAGTAAAATGCAGTAGCTGTTTAATAGCCTGGCACTATTAATAAACCCCAGGTACACTGAAGAGGAAGAACGACTCCTCATCAGGTGGAGACCGCATGAGAAATTTAGAAAACCAGATTTTCCTTCTCCCGGAAGAGATTAGACCAACACAGGGCCTTTCTGCGCTTCCTGGAAGTCATTGACTCTAGGCAGTTTGGGTTTCTGTTGTATATCACCTTTAAAAAGAGAGAAAACAATGGCATTTCAAGTGTACCATGGGTAAAGGACTGATTTAGGAAACAGTTGCTTGACTCCACACACCCAGTTTCTGCAATGCTGAGAAGTTCCTCTCCAAGGGTCATCTGCTGCGGTCTGAGAGGGACAGCAGATCCCAGCATGCACTGAATTACTCCAAACATCTTTCTTCAGTGAGATTTGATGTAGAAAAAAATGCCTACTTGAACACATTTGACTTTAGTCATTTGTTATTTTGTACTCTTTGTCACTTGAAATAATTTCTGTGTTTTTATTTTAATTCTGTTTCCGCAGATTACAAGAAATTATTCTTCCAGGAATGAAGAAAAGTCGTTGCTGAAGCTAGAAGTGGTAACTGATTGCCATTTCCTTTCACAGAAGCATTGTTCAAACGACAGACTGAAATATAACTACAGAAACTATGAAGTCCTTGGTCTTGTCAAGGGAAAGGACTTTCTGAAAGAGATGTAAGTAGCTAAAACTTTTTAAAAAAGGCAATTTAGGCAATATTTACAAAGAGTCTACATAACATTTCAAGACTGTGAGAACAGAGCAATTTCTAGTTTGTTTTATGCAATAAATAACTTTTGATAAAAAAATCTGTTTCAAAAAGAAATGGACGTTTTTTCCTCTCATTGCTTTTGTATACTTAATACTATCCACCACTCATGTAAAGTTTTCTATCTTCAAAAGATGAGAATTAGTTAAAAGCAAATTAAAAAATTAATCTCCATAACCTCCCGAGGATAAATATTCCTTTCATGTGGCATTTGGGGAAATTGAGAACAGAGCTTCTGTGGATTGCTGAGGGTCTCATGTACCTGAGCTGGGTTAGAACAGCAGAGTCCTTGGCTCATGGGTTTTCCTCCTAAAAAGGTGGAGGGGGGGTTTGTACCCATACCTTTTATTTCCCTGTCTTTCTTAAATACAAGCCATCATTATAACATATCTTGCCCATTTGAATTAATCGGATATAAAACATTAACTTTTGCAGAGGTATTAGAGCCTCACCAAAGAGCACTCACAGATATTACAGAGTAACATCAAAATTAACATGGAAGCAATTTAGTCCTTCAGTTTACATGCCTTCAGCAAAGGATTAAGATTTTCCCATCACCACTCAAGCACTTCCTTACATACTCCCTGCTTATCATGCTCCCCTTACTTATTGTGCTAGTCACCTTTTTAACATAAAAGCAATCCTGGGAATCTTTCGTTTGGTTCCTGATAGTTTCATCATTCAATTCAGATGACTTAATGTTTGTGAAACTTCCTCCCCTCCAGGGTGAAGACTGAAAATAAATGCTGATATGAGAAGAATTATGGGATGGGCAAGGCAGCGTTCATTAATACATCCCAATCAAGCCTGATGAGAAAGACTTGCATATCGATGCTGTGGATTAGCAATGAAATAGCATAAAACAAACAGTTCCCCTACTCATAGACGTGACAGTGCTGAAAAGGCCGAGGGCATTTTGGCTTGTAGCAAATAAGCTGGTTCTTCTCTTGCAGTGCACCGGATGAAAGGAAGTTTTCTACTGTCAGATTACAAGACATAGTGGAGGTGGAGGTGAACAGCAAATGTAGCCATCAACAGGTTTCAGCCAGAGAGTCAATCAGCAAGAGTTTGGGTCATACACCCGTGCCCCTTTAGATATCAGAACATGCATTTTTTAAATTTTTGCGGGTGACATTTCATGTAACACATTGATCCAATTTGTCTGGACCCGTTTTACTAACCCACTGCTAGGTCTATATTTTTTAAGCAGTACTGCTTGTGTGGTGAATTTGTGATGTGGCAGAAAATTACATCTGCTTGGAGTCTCTTGCTGGTGGGAAGAAGGGAAAATGAACTAGCTGAAGTGAGCATCAGATGCCAGGGTGTACTGGGCTGGAAGGTAAGAGCACTCTGGTTTCAGAAGGACTCAAAGTACATACTAAAGCCTGGTCTTGGAGAGATAACAAGGGTCTTTTGTTGTTTCTTTCTTCCAGGAGCCCTTTAGATTAGATTAGCATAGGTGGTGGGAGAGCGTAGACTGGGAGGACTGAGATGGCAAGTGTGTCAGGGAGAGGTAGAGACTGGATTGGGACAAATAAAGGGGAAGGTGCAGTCAGGAGTATAGTCCTGCATGGCACAAGAGAGGAGATGGAGGGACATCATAGCAGGAAGAGAGTGGGAGAGGGAGTGAATGCAGGAACGCTGGAGCCCACCTCAAGGAGAAAGGAGCTATATAGAAGAGGAAATAAGGTTTAGTCAGTGCTTGGACAGGCATGTTAATGCGGAGGAGCCCCATCACCTTACTGTTTGAAATGGACATCATCTACACCTAAAAGTATTTATTGAAATTTGGGCATCTTAGTTTTGAACTGAATTTGATTCCTCATGTCTCTGAGCTCAGAACAGGGGCACAAGCTTGTTAAATCAAGCGGAAGGGTCTTCTCACTTCCAGAAAGGGACATTCACCTGGTGGGTGGTCAAAGCTGGTGGCTCAGTGATGAGGCAAATACACGTTTCTCAACCTCACATTGTCTCAGCTGCAATGGGAGTGACAAAAGTGGCTCTCTGACATGGCTGTGGCAGTTTACTATGGTTGGAAAGATACCCTTGGTAGCTGGGAAGGGCCCTGGAGTTTGAAACTGACTGCAGGAAAAGTGCAAGAAATGAGGAAACGGATTTGGAGGGAGACCTTCCATCAGAGCTAGGAGTGCCTGCACTGTCCTGTCTCACAAAATTCTGCCCATTTCAAAAAAATTGTGTATAACAGCTTCAGTCCTCTTTCAGGAAGAATCCATGGTGATGTCCAGTGTTGAGGCTGGTAGGCAGCCCTGCCTTATGGTTTATCCCTGGATATGATATTGCACATTGCTAATGCTATCGTTGAGTCAGGCCTCTGAGGCACTTGATGAGTGCCAGTGCACAGAGCGGGGGCTGCCTCCCAGGTACAGGTCTAGCTTGATGTGGTCTGGGCTGCTACCAAGGGGAATTCTGGTCTTTCTCTTGGGCTGTGCTTGTAAAGATTGTTGAAGCAAGAGTGAGGGGGTCTGTATATGTATACTTCTTTCCCATTTCTCCCTCCCCAGGTGCTGTCCCAAGCTGCACAATGTCTCTCACAAAGCCAGATGTACTTCTTTCACAGCAGTGCTGACACCAATGTGTGGTACTCACATTTCCCCACGTCATCATCAGCCTTTGGTCTGGCACTGGGCTTCAGTGCGGAACACGTGGCATCCCTCCCTCGATGCTGGCTGGTGAGGTCAGCTGGAGGAGTACTGTTCTGTCAGGCAAGGCTGTCTCTAGGCTGTTAAACTTTTTCTTTTTTTAACCTCATAAAACTGGGAGGCTGCCACCAAGCTGTCTGTTGGCCTTTGGTCCGTCCTAGTGTCTGATCCATGGATGGGAGAAGGTACTTGGCCTGGGACGAGTGATGTCAGGGACTCTCTGACAAGTTAGCAGTGTAGAGGACTGAGTTCCAGCACTTGGGAACATTCCTGGCGCTGTTTGTAAGCAGAAGTGTATATAAGTTTATAAGCATATGTGTAAGCATACTCTCTAACTACTGTTTCCCCACAAACCCTGTCATTTTTCAATGATCCTTCATTTATTCAATCCAGATAGAAGCTGGTTCCTTTGATTTACATTTTTTACACTCTTTTATGCTCCTGCATATTTTAAATCTGGAAAGAGTGTTTGTGATCTTCCAGTCTGATTGCCCACGTAACACTGCATTTCCCCATCAGTCGACAAAAGTGATAGTTAAATGGTTAAGGCGTTCCCTTTATAAGCAAACAACCTGTTCTTTTGGCGCTTTTTGGTGCACTTGGAAATGTTCACTGGTAGATTTAAATTAGCAGGATACCACTCTGAATGCAAGTATACCAGCTTTTAGCCTGCTTTCATTTTGAAACAGGGCTTCTGTGCTCATATTCTCTGTGCATCTATCTGTCACTCTCTTCCCCAGGGTTTTTTTGGCTTGTGCAATTTCAATCACATTTAGCAATGGTCCCAAAGAGATTATTTTTTGACAAGTTCTAATATGACAGAGGGTGGATTGATGAGAGAGACACTGTTAATATCCCTGGGATAAGGGCCACAACATGAACTCAAGTGTTATTAAGGCATCAGAGAGTACAACTGCAAGGTACAGATCCGTAGGAGACCAGGCTTCCCCAGTTACACTGCCTGCTGATAAGCGTGTTGTGTGTTTTGTCGATATTTACCAACCCAGCCATAACACAGATCTCCTGATTTTTCTCCAGTCTTATTTTCAAATTCACTCCCAATGGGAGTCCTGGTTGAGTGGGACTCCTGCTTTTCCCACTCCTATGCAAATCTGAAGATATTACTGGATCTGATCCCAACAGGCCTTTTTCTTTGAAAAATGAGAATGATCTGAATATAGAACTAGCATCAATAGGCCAGGAAAGCTCAAAACTTTGCTTTTCATGTCAATGAGTAAGAATCTTTCGGCAATTTTCAGCTTGAATGTCTATTCTGTTTACCGATCACAGCAGATGGAAAAAAGCGAAGTTATAAAAATATTTTTGGAGTTGAATTAGAAATGGAAAAAATGTTCCAGAAATCACCTCTGTATGACTCACGGTCTCTGGTGCTGGCACACTGTGCCTCTGGACTTGCTGCTGAGTTTTTGAACAAAAGCTGTATAGTGGAAATAAACCAGGTTGCAGCTCCAATCCTGCAATGCCTATGCACTGAACTGGATCCTAGCAAGATGGAACAGTCTTATCCTGTAGCAAATGGCAGAATATGAAGCAGCTGGTAGCAACAAAAAAAAAAAGGCAGGAAAAAAATAGCAAAAAGGAGAAGAAATTAGAAAAACCTCATGCAAACACTAGTGAATCATTCCCACAGGCTTTCTGCTTGCCCGGTATGCTTCCTGAGTGCCAAGACCAGGCAAAATCACAGCACTTTATTAAGGTAAGCTGCTTTCCAAAGGCAAGCATGGCATCTGCACGCTCTGTTTGAGGGAGGATGTTGCAGCCTTAACCCAGCACAAAGATGCCCAGATGATGGCATGAGGTTTTTTTGGATGAGCAGTGCTGCCAGAGTGGTAGCAGAGTTTTCTCTCCTTCTCAGCCCCACTCTGATGACAAGTGGCCTACTGTTAGTTTAACCCTGCTGCAGTCACCCTGCTGTTAGATTGACAAGCATGCAGGAAAGCCTTGTCCCACGGATCTGCTTTCTCGCTGTGTATGTGTGCAACAGGCACTGTGCATGTTCACCCAGGTAATGCTTCACTTCAAGCTGTACCCACAGGTTTCATAGCTGTCACACACAGTGGCATTTAAAGGCTTTCAAGACCTCTTTCACCTGTTTTGGAGCTGAAAAGAAGATAGGGATTTGTCTGATAGCAGTAAATAGGGTGGGCTGCCCTGTATTGCTCTGGGAGGTGCGGGCAATGTTGCTGTAAATCAGCTTCATGCAGGAGAAGGAAATCTCTGGTTACAAACTGGATGTGGGACCATACGCTTGTTACGTTGGGCAAACGTACAGGAGACTGGCTGAACTCAAACCAGGTCAGAAGAAAACCTAGGTTGAATTTTTGGCCTTTTACCTTAGTAAAAGTATCTTGAATGGGAAATGACAGAAGTTCATCATTTGGCCAGTGCTGGGATCAGGATTGCTTGCGAAGAACTCATTCTCACAAGTGTTAGCTCTGAAGGGACTCAAGTGGTTGCAACTGCCAAGAGCACAAATGATGGTAGCTTTAAAAGGCATTCAGTGGGTCGGATCAGATGGGGAGGGTTAACACTTGGTTAATTAAGTGGGTGGGTTGTATCACCACTCTTTGGAGTTGGTCATATTTGTTGACTTGTTCCAGCTGCTTTGTGTAAGCAGTGGTGCAAAGTCTGGTTAAGCATCGACTCTGAAAAATACTCCTTTTATGAAAGGCATCATGGCTAGTTAAAAAGGATGTGTCTGTGCTGTGTTTAAGAAATGTTTATGCTGCTTGTATGCAATGGTGATTGCGGTAGAGTTCAAATATGACAAGATTCCCCACACAAAATAAATGCTGAGAAAATTAAGTTCAGATTTTGGGACATGCATTGCCAACAAACACTACTCCAGACACCAGAAACAAGTCCTGATGAAGACTACCAATACACTAAAATGAGTACAGAGTGAAAGAAATAGCTTTCCTTTTGATACCACTGCAGTTTAGCGGTAAATAGATTCTCAGTTTCTGGAAATCAGTAGCTAATTATCCTGAAAAATCATGATTCTTTAAGAGTATAAATATCTTTAAACAGCAATTAAAAAATAATTATAACTCAAAAGCAATCAACAGATCTGAGAAAAAAAGAGCCATCCTAGCTGGTAGAGTACATGCTGCAAATTGAGGAAAAATTTGTGTTTCAGATTTTGTGATAGTTTTTTTAGTACCAATTTTGTCTACTGCTATGGATTACCTCTCCAATGCCTGCCTCTTGATCATGTTTAAGTGACCCCGACGAGCTGAAAGGCTCTTGGTGTACCCGTCACCTTTGCAGCATGGTGAGAAGCACAGTGTGGTTTCTGGGATTCACACCTGTATGTTGGGTTGCAGCCACTCCAGTGATTTTTATCTATGTCAGTGCTTTTGAGGAAAGTTGTTTTTTTGAAAAAGCACGTTTTTTCTGCCTGTCAGATTTACTGAATTATTTTTTAAGAGCTAGAGAGGCTTGAAACAAGCAACAGGCAATGTGTTAGCAGGATTAACTGCTTAATTATGAAATTGGTAGCAAGAAGAAGAAACCCATGGAAGGCAGCCCTTGATTATCTTAAACCCATGCTCCTCCTCAGCTGCTTTAGTGCCTCAGCTACGCACTAAACTAGGAAGCTGCAACAACATTGGATTGTGCCCACCACTAGTCTGGCTTGGTTTAGGAGGCCTGAAGCTCCATGTGCCTGCTTCCTTTATTAGAGATAGATCCTTCTTCACTTTTGCTAGCTATCTTTCTCCTAAGTTCTCCTGGTTGTTCTAAATAGGAATATAATATCAAAATTTATACAAAATACAGTTGTGATGACTCACAATTTTCTCACAGGTCTCTAGGACTGTGTTTCCCCACTGTGTACTACGTTCTTGTAGTTGAATTAGAAGATACAGATATAGCAAACTGAACCTCCTCTCTGCTCTCATGGTGCTTCTCCAAATTTACTTCTCAGTTATATTGCACAATTGCCTAAATTTTTGCCATACCTTGTAAACCCCACTGCAGTTTCATATTGCAAAGAATTTGGCCTCAAATATTCCTCCCCCCTTGCACAGGGTGTTTTTTGCATTCCCAGGCTGTGGTGTGCTGCCTCTCCTCCTGCTAACAGAGCTGTTGTGGGATCGTCCTGTCAACTGCTTCAGGAAACTGGGTTTCTTTGCCTGTGCAACACCTTGCGTCGTGAAACCACATCCTTACACATTATAAAAGGTAACCCTTTTCCAGCCTTTTCTAGTTGCTTTTTACATTTCTGTGATGTTCTGAGAATCAAGTGAGGAAAAGCTGGACTGGGTTAAACAGCTTGTACATCGATACAGAGCTAATATGAAGTGCATGTAGGCATGTAAACTCAAAGTTTTGGTCTCCTCAAAACTTGCATGCAATGCTTGATTTATTTCTGTGGTGATGTGATCAGTACTCAAGATCAGGCTGACATGTCTCATACAGCCACGTACATAAAAAGTAGGGAGGATTCAAGTCCTGCAGAGAATTATGATGAATTATGTCTCATTGAAAAAGTCTTGAAAATCGCCACCGTCCTGTTTCTCACAAGTTGTGGGTGAAAGTGTTTGCAAATGACACTTGAGGTCCTTTCTAGCCCTATTTCCTACAATGTCTATTATCTCCTTAAAGTAATTTCCCAATTTAACCTTGGCTTTTCTTTGAAAAGACACGTACTCAATAATATAGATGACAGATAAAGCATTTTGAGTAATTTTTCTAAGTTACCTCCTCTCTCTGACAAGCAATTTCTGTCAGGTTTGGGGTCCTGCCATCACAGCAATATCCTTCAAACAAGACAAAAAGAATTGGCTCCAACTTCAGCTATAGGTACTCTAAAAATATCTCTAAAGCCCAGACTGCAGGTATATGACGCTCGCTTTGCTTTAGTGTCTGCTTCAGTTTAAGTTGTGAGGTTCATCGGTATGGGCCAAGTTTGCCCTAACATCTGTCTGTCTGTCTGTCTGTAAGAGCCACTGAGTAGTTTGGCCAGACTGTTGGGTACTGAGTGAGTGAAAAGTAAATTGGTTCAGCAGCATGCAATGAAAATGTACATTGATGAGTTAGGTAGTTTGCATCGAGGCAGTTCTGACAGCAGGCAAAAGAAGACCAAGTTTTTCCAAATGATTGGGAAAAGACATGGACTTGTACGTGGCTGTGAAGATAAAGACATCTGGGTAGCAGGGCCAGAAAGCAACAAGAAGACCTGAGAAGAATAAGGCAGTGGGTCAGAATAGGCTGAGAAAGGCTAGACGCAGCAGAAAAAGGTCCAGTGATAGAGCTGAGTGGATGAAAGATACCTACATTGACATGAAGCTCAGCTGGCTGATTTTACCATTTCAGCTTTTTGAGAAAAGCTTTAACTTGGTGGACTGACTTTGTGTTTGCCACATGGCTGCAATTGTGCTGACCCTACAGGACATGCCCTGAACACAAATTTGCCATCTAGAGCTGTGTCGTTCCTTGTGTTAACAAACTTAACTGAGGTGCAACATCAGTGTCTAAAGTCAGGGAAGTCCCCAGACTTGTCCCTCTGATTCATGGCATTAGAGGAGCTTAAATATTAGAGCATCTGATGCATGGAGGAGTCCCTGTAGTGAGGGTACCTTGTGCTTCTGCAGCAGATATGGCGCCTTAGGTAATATTGTGCCTTGCTGAATGTGTGCTTCAGGGTGGTCTAAAGGCCTGTGGAGCTGGAAAAAAAATATTTCATATTTTGTGCTGTTTTCTTTTACATTGAAAAGGCTGCATGACTTGCGTGACACAATACAACACAGAAGATGAATTCCTATAGACGTTATACCCACACACCCATACACAAAGGTAAAAAAGAACAGGATACTTTTCAACACGACATTGGCCTTTAGTAAGGCCCTAGTTATGAGCAGCTGAATGCAGAAAGCTGAAGGCAAGGTGGGACCATTAAATCACCAAACTTCCTGCACATAACAGGCTATTGCATTTCATTCGGTGACCCTGCACAAAGCCCAAAACTTCTGTCTGTCTGAGGCACAGATTCCGGAAAGGCGGAGAGTCCTGCTCCGAAGGCACTGAATGGTGGGGAGTTCACCACTTCCTTTGGTAGTTTGTTCAGGAGGTTAAGCACTCTCAGTGTATTAAAAATATGTGCTTTACTGTATTTTAATTTTGTATTTGTATTCTTTAGCTTCCACAGGTTCATATTTTGCTTATTTTTGCTAGGATGAAGAGGTTTTTATAGCTTATGTTGAGTACCCTTGTGGAGCAGTGCAGCTTTTAAGTCACTTCTCAATTATTCTTTTTGATTAGTGGATTGAACTCAGTCACTCTTTTACCACTAGGCACTTTCTCTGTCCCTCAGATAATTTTGCATGGCTTTTCTAATTCACAGCATAATTTTGATATCTGAGCACCAGACCAAGATCTAGGATGGCAGATGCTGCCTTGATAATGCAATGCACAGAAAAAAAAATAATCTTCTTACTTCTCATGTGCTTACATATACAAAGACTGTTAGATGTTTTTATCAAGCATTGCTCCAGAGAACAAACCATGGCCCATAGCACAGGGTATAGAGTGGCTTATGTATACACATCTCAGGGCGATGCCCTCTAGAGAGAGGCCACATCCCCTTTGCGCTTGGACGGGGTCTCCTCTGGACCATATGCTTTTTTTTCCTATGCTTCTAACTACGTTACAGAGAAATAGAATAAGAAAAATGAAAAGAAAAGAAAAAAAAAGGCTTAATGCCTTCATTTTAAAGAGGAAGATATATTTAAAGAACTATGGGGTGAGCAAACTTGTTTTAAAGCTAGAGTAGATCATCTGTAGCTGATCATGAGTAACTTTAAAGATAGATTTAAAGAGTAGCAAACTGAGCTGCAAGAAAAGTCAGTGATTAAAAAAACCCTGTATTTTCCTTCAAGTTTTAATTTTTTTAAATTAAAAGCACAGTATCCCAGCAGTCTTTATATAGATTTTGATCCCACCAGTTCAGCTTCATCCTGCCTCTAGGCAACCCATCACAAGTATTAATCTTTTCAGCTGCTGCCTTCTCTAAGCTTTATAAGTTAGTTTTTCTCTAAGCTTCTGCCAGTGTAATATCACACCATAATAGCTGGTAATGCAAAGGAGCAGGATGCCCTTCCTATTGCTGCTTTCTGGGAAGAGAAGCAGCCCCATTTACCCATTTGTTGCTGTATTAGGAAGGCCTCTGACAGTGGTAGGGCTTGGGGATATTTAATGAAAAGCCTTCACAAGTAAAGGAAAAAATAAATGCATCTTAATAAAAAATGAAGTTAAGAATATAATAAGTGGAAGCACTTGCTCTTTGTCTAACCTCTTGAAGTTACTACATCTTTGTGCCATCTGGTGGACCCCCTCGCTATGTAGCAGGAAGGAGATTGGCCTCACCAAGACCCAGAAGGTATACCAGGGCCACCTACCAGGGGCCTGGTGGAGATCACCAACCACACAACTGCACGACAAACTGGCCCTGTCCATACATTGGGCACTGGAAACAGTATAGCTACCGAAGGGCAGCTTTGGGCCCAAGTGCTTAGTGCTGCTTAGATGTGGATCACCTCTTCTGGATGGATTACTGTACTGATGTATCTGAGCTGCTTGTCTTTCTGGAACGGGCTCAGATGATATTTCCACCAGACTCAGCACTGTCCCATGGCAAAACATCGGAGCGGATGGATGAGTCCGGTTCATCAGGAGCTTATGTGCTGGAAAGCCAAACAGGCTGTTCCTTTGCAAGGTCTCCTGGGCATTGCTGAAGGATGATGCAAAAGGGAAGGGTACTTAGCACAAACTGTGGAGAGTTTCATATGCTTTCTGCTATGCTCTGATGGGCCGTGAAACAGTTAACAATGTTAGCATATAAGCATCTGAGTTAGCATCTTTGCTGTCAGGAGTGCAGCAGTTTATATTTCTTGGAGCAATTGTTTCAGGCTTCTCTGCTGTTCCAAGGCCACACCGCTGCTCTAGTGAAGCTCAGCTTGGGTTTTCTTCACAGTTGTGACAGCCAGATATTCCTAAAAATACAGAGAGCTGAAATTCCTTAGAACAATTGTGACTTCTGTCTCCACTTTCTCCCCATCTATTCCTTCTGCTTGCCTGAGAAAAAAATTGGGTTTGGGGAGGGACAGGGAAGGGGTTTATTTCTTTCTCCCTTCTTTTTTTTTTAAAGGTTGCTTTCACATTAAAGCACAACGTGAAGGAAATCGATGTACTGATAGATGCACCATCTATAAATATACAGTGAGCATGACACACAAACAATTTTGAAGATTTAATCCACATTTCTAAAGACCTGCAAAATCCTTGAATTAATATGTTGTGTTGGTATGTAGTATAAGATATAACTACAAAGCAATAAATCTGAAACTTAATGTTAAAATTATATAGGTCAGATGTATTTTAAACTTAGGAGGGAAAAGAGATATCTTCTGAGCAATCCTTGCTTCCAGAGATATAATGGCTTCTCAGTCATGGAAAGATTTTTCTTCTGATTCTATACACACCTTTGTTTTGCCTTTTTTTTTTTTCTTTTTTCCCTGGGAACCATATTGCCATAAGCTACAAGCTTTGATTTGCTGTTTGAGAGTGGCATATGGTTCCTCCCTTCAAGGAATTTCATAAGCATATCACTTGATCTTTCATGTTTAGTAAGAATTCAAGAAACAAAAGAGATGCCAAGATGCTGGTTGGTAACAGAGGATCTGTCGCTGGGTCATTCCTGTCAGTTATTATCAGCGTTGTGCTGTAAATAGTTCCCAAGGCAAAAACAGAAGAAGAGCAATGGAAGCACAAAGTAAGTGAAAGGGACTGCCCAGCCAGTTAAAGGGGGGGACGGGTAATGTGAATTCCCATAGGCTTAGTCCAAGCATACTGAAGTTCATGCTCTGTCATGATTCCTTAACATTAATATTCTTACTGCTTTTGTGGCAATTGTTATTTTATACATTACTGAGCCATAAAAAGAGATGTACTTAAAAAAATGCCCACTTCCAAGCAAAAAAAGGAACACTTGTTTGCATTTAATAATCACTAAAACTTGAAATTCTAAATTGGATTAATTGTGTCTATTATAAATTGATGGGGGAATAGCTATGCATTAGCCCTGAATTCTGATTACCTGAGAGGTTCCACTTGTAGTATAATTAAGAGCAACTTCATAATAGTAGTAGGTGTATGATTGAATAATACATGCATCCCCTGCTGATGAAATTCAAGGCAAAGTGTTCACAAAGAAGGAGAGCTTTTTTTTTTGTTCCTGCACTTAAAATGTTGAAGGATTATTGCAATTACAGCCCGTGTTTACACTATTAGCAGAGACATGCCAAAGCCTGTGATGCAAACACCTTCTAACTTAAGAGGGGTTGGCAAAAGAATCCCAATTTTGTGGCTAAGCCCTTGTTTTGCATAGCATCATGTTCCTGGGTGCCTGTGGTGGCTGGTTTAATTAGGAACATAGATCAGAGCTTTAGAGGCGTGCTTTCCAGTAATACAATGGACACCACTTTGTTGACAGCTCTATTGCTTAATAGTACAGCCCACTAGATGGCTGTAATTGGTGTGGTCATTTATTAATTATAAAATATTTTACATGTTCCTGTCTTTGAAGCCTCGTTTACTCCTGTCCTTTGATGATTTCCTGTGCTTTCTCAATATATAAATGTACCTCCCCATCAACTTGCAGCTGTTTACCAGATTGAAACTGAATATTCATAGGCTCCAAGACTGGAAGAGTCCATGGGGTGCTCCAGTCTGACCTCTCATATGGTGTGAGGTTTCACAGCACCATACCCACAGATGGGTATCATTCAAGCCTTCCATCCCTTTCATGAAGGAGGCAGCCCAGCTACACGTGTGCTTCATTTCAAGTGGCCAAATAGTCTCTGTCCTCAGTGAAATGGCTCCTGTTCAAGATGTCAAGCTGATGATGAAGGAATTCAGGAGTAAGGGCTTGAAGTGATGTGAAAGGTGAAAACTGAACTGGGAGAAGGGGACAGAGCTGCATAGTGGCACATGGAGGCTGTGACGGGGTGCACCTGTAACATCCAACTGTCCATTTCTCAGTGTCATGCTCTGAGCAGTGGTTCTGGCTCTTCCTTTTCTGCTGTTCTGTCTGTAGGTGTTTAATTTTGAAATGATGCATTTGTCATCCTTGTCACTGCAAAGGCTAGCTGTTCAGCTAATCTCTTCATTCACCGTATATCATTATGGTGAAGGTCTTATCGTTAGCGTGAAGGCACATCTCATCATGTTTTACTGATATCAAAGTGAGGGGAGGTGGGGTAATGCTTAGCAGTTTTGAAGCCCCACTCATGAATTACAGATAGAGGGGCACAGAGAAGTTACCTTCACGTTGCTGCTTTGACTTCCAGTCTCAGTGTCAGAATCCATCCTCGGCAGTGATGCTGCAGGTTTTGTGCTGGTTTAGTAGTCCCAAAACTGTAGTGTGGTGACCCAAGTGAAATGGCCTACTGACAGCTTGGGCAACTGTTCTGAGTAGGTTTTAATACAACTCTTTCAGCACAAAGCTGAGTATAATGGCATATGATCACCTGCAAGGGTTTCAAAGCTCTGTTGGCTCAGAAGGTTTAAGAACCACCGTGAGTGTTTATAAATGTATGTTTACACTTGTCATGCATATACAACAAATGATCAGAGAAACCCACTTAGGTATTTGTGAATTCAATAGGAAGAAAACTTTCCTCTAAAACCAGCATGTTGCTGGTCAGTTGGTGCAGTCTTCTGAAGTGCTGATGACCTTAACTTTCTGTGACCTTCTTGGCATTTGATGGCACTGTAGTCCTGTCTGCAGTCATGTTGACAGGGCTAAGATCACTCTTGAGGTACAATGTCAAACACCTACACATCCAATACCTAATTTCACTTCAGTCTAACCCAGGTTACTGCTGTTGGTTTTAGTGCAGGTAAGGTGAAGCCTTAGAAGGCTCTGATCAACATGTGAGCCCTGAGCGACCCTGTTGAAGATGAGACACATGTACTTCAGAGGAGGTTGGCAACCTTGCCTGTATGATCATTGCACCTTCAGTAACCTTGGCAAAGCTGTGTCAGGAAATGTCATGTTTTCTGATTTGCTTTTCTCAGAAATTTTCCTGCTTACCCTCTGCAGGCTGAAATCTCAGCTGAACTGATGGCTTCAGCTCTAACACCTCACCCTGAGTTCAAGCATGGTGCTTTCCAGACAGGCACAGGATCTTCATAATCCCTGGCAAATAAGCTTTTTTCTGTATACAAAGCATAGTTTTCAAAAGTACATTTTTCAGTCACCTAAAACTTTCAAGAGATCTGTGCCCTAGGATTACCTTTTAGCTACTTACCCCTTATGTTGTTGGCCATATATTTCACATACACAAATGAAATAGAAAACAAAACAAAAAACCCTAATTTGAAACATTTCCAGAGGCTAATTATATCATGGCAAAAGCTTTTGCTTTGTTTTAATCGGCTGAAGCATTTATTCTTTTTTTTTTTTTTTTTTTTTTTTTTTTGGCTGGAAATGTGTAATATGCCTATCACGGATACTGTGAAAGAAAGAGCCAGCCAGCACATTTTCTTCAAACTGACTGGTTCATAACCCAGTGGTATATTTTCCAGTGTTTTTGTCTGAGCAGCGAAAATTAAAATTTGCAAACAAGACTTTCTGTATCTTCAGCATATGAGGATAGGAAACAGTAGAACAAGTCAGCAGCAACTTGTTTGTGAGAGACAACATGCCATCAAAAAAATCCTTACCGTCTGTGTGCCTGCAAAATGTTGCTTTGTCTTTATACTCCTTTTACCACGATAGCGATATATGGTGCAATAAAAATGCGATCCCAGTTTTCTAGTATGGAAGAAGAAAGATTCCTTGTTCCAAAGAATATCAGGAAAAAGGGGAAACCTTTTCGTAGGTATGGGGAAAGTGAAGTCCTGCTCGATTAATTTACTTGCCCACCATCACACAGGGAAGCATACATACATACATAACTCCAACATTGGTCCTGGTTCTCCTGCCTTGGAAACCATGCACAGCACCTGTGCATCCATAAATGTCTCTATGTTTCCTTGCTTTATAGGGGGAAGCTCAGTATCAACACTTCAGTGGGATTTCTTTAGAAACGTGGTGAAATATACTTTATTCATTGAAGAAAGTGCTCCATCCAAAAAATCTCATCCATTCCAAAGCCAGAACCCGGTAATCTTTCTCTAAAAAAGCTTGTGTTTCCCACCCAGCCTGGGCCCACTAAGTTTTGACCCAACACACGCTCTGTTTCATAGCCATTTTCATGTTTTCTTGTTCTCCTCATGAGCAAATTGTCCCCAGTTGGTAACTGGGAGTTTGACTGGGGACATTTAACTGTGTGGGTATCAGAGATCCTGTTGGTTGGATTGAACTGGGCAGTCTTCTGTAACTTTCTCCCCTGAGCAGTTTCTTATGGCAGTAAGAACACATCATCGGCAAAGGTGCTCCTTATCTCTAGAGCCATTAGAAAGAATGGAACAAACTCCTTCTTGCAGCATCTGCTATGGCCAAGGCAATGAAGGTTGCAGCTGGGACCACAGTTCCAGAGGGGCCGCTCCTTTGATTTGTGGATCAACCCTTGGAAGTTGATATATTCCTGCCTGTTTTAAGTATGCCAGTATCTACACAAAGGACTAGCCTAACAGTAAGGGAGAGGGATGAAAGTGGGAGGATTGTTCAGCTTGTTCCTTCCCAACCACATCCGATCTGTTTGGAGTACATGTGTCTTGGGCTGTTTAATACCATTCTTCCACCCCAGCACTGCACATTCTGCACATACAAAATCCAGGATTCACAGACTCCCTCCAAATGCATGAGATAAATGCAGGAGGCTGTCATATCATTGAAAACCCAATTCTTCCTCCCACCTCCCACAGTATTCTTCGCTTCCTTTTTTATCTGTCTTCATATTTTTCAAACTTCAAGCTTTCTTCTCCAGCTATAAAAAATGGAAACATTCTTAAAAAATGAAAATAAAACCGATGTATACTCACCAGAACCAAGGAGCTGTGACTTTAAGTATCAGTAAATATCTCAAACCTCAATAGAACAGCAAAATTTGGCAGCCCTAGAGCAAAAACCATGCAATTTTATTTATTTTCTGTTATTTCTTTTCTATGCATGTGTCCAGAAAGCGCCACAGCATGCTATAAGCAGTGAAAAATCCTTGGCTCTCCAGAACCCTCAGTGTGACCCATTGTAATCCCATTTTCTTAACAAGCAGATGTAGAGAGAACCACATTACTGACTGGTCAAGTGACCAGAAATTTTGGTCCCTGAGTTAGAAACAGCCACGTTATGCTTCTGCTGCCATCAGCAATGAGGTAGGTCAGTTTCTTAAGACGTTTTGGATGATTCAAAACCACATATGTATAGAGCCAAACAACATTGCATTTATTTTGACCAGCAAAATACAGATATACCTCTCCTTTACTCTGTCTCCATGATGCCTTTATAATGTGTTAGCTATCATATTTGAAAGCATATGCTTTTCTCCTAGCACAGACAGAGTTGAAGACAGTTTTGTCTTCTCAATTCTTCCTTGAACTTGTGCATAAGCATGCATTTCCTCTGGGAGAGGAAAAATATTAGAAGCTACTTTCATGCTCTCTCTGACTTGGAGGCAAGAGGATTTTCGAAGTTTCACATGCTGAAAGGTGATGTATTGATGGTAGAAAATGCCACATCCCTTGACATTTGAATAAGCTAATGGTCATTTCCCTTGGGCTGTCTAACATTGGAAAAAACCCAGGAATTCTGACATTCAACTTGCTAGAAGTGGAATTACAGATGGCCACTGAACTTGTTTCAGTGAGTATGAAAATTGAGGGCAGGAGGTAAGAAGGAGAATGGCACAGCAGCTCCGTATTTTCTGCTGTTAAAGTGGAAGTCATATCTAAATGCCCTTTAACATAGAAATGTCCTAGGATGTAGAATGGAAGAGTCCTGCTCCCCTTCAACCCAAAAGATATTAAGGTAAAACAATTCTGGAGGTGGAGAGAGGGGGTAAAGGATATATCTTCCTGTTACAAAAAAATGGGGCAATCTTTGGTAAGCAGGGACAGCTGGAATGTGCTGTACCATATTTAAATAATTCAGTCAGTCTTTCTTCTGGGGGAAAAAATACCAAATAATTTGAGCAACTGCCAAGTTCCAAGAGAATAGATTGAAGTAGCCAAAATACAATTTCTAATTGTGTATAGAAATGTTGCTGTAGTTCCCCTTCCTGGGGTACCCAGAGGCTATTGACAGAACCATGTAAACTGTTGTTTCTCATCACAAGTTGGATTGTACAGACTTATTCTTGAGGGATTAATTTTATTTCCTTCAGTTTTCACAAATCTTCCAGGTAAGTCCCTGACCTCCAACCTCTAATGCATGCCTTTGTAAGGAAAAAAAAAAAAAAGAGACTTGCTCTATAATAGCTTGTTATAAACTATTTATGTCATTTTGAGAAGCTTGGGGAAATTGTACCGGGTAAAACATCCACTTCACGATATCTCCTGAAAGATATGCAATTCTGACAGTAGTATGATAATATTGGCAGCTGTATTAGCCCTACTGTATCTTGGGCTGTAGGCACTGATTTCCATTTGATTAAAATCATAGGACAAAATCTGTTTCTGATAACATTACCGGGTTTTGTGGGGTTGAGAATATGCCCCAGATGGCGTCATGCTGCAATGTGCGGAGTATGTTGGCCCTGATCCAGCACAGCATGTGAAGACCATGTTTTTATAAATATGTGTTTAATCCCCACTTTCAGTGCAGATGAAAGGCCCTCATTACCTCTCAGCACTGAAATTTAAGGGAACAGTCTTACTGCTATTGAGGACAGTAGCAAAATTCTACAAATTTAATGGTGAGAATGTAGTCTGGGGTCTAACCTTACATGTATTTAGTGGCCCCAAATGACACCAACATAATAGAATAAAACTAGCAATTAAGAGCTTCATAGTCCTTAGTCCTATCCAGGATTTATCTGGAAGGGATTTATACTTTCCCATTTAAGCTGGAGATACTATGAATGTGTATGTTTGCAGACTCTTCTTAAATGAGGAAGTAGATCGCAATTGATTGGGTACACTTTTTATCCCCAGTGGGCACTTTTCTTAGCTGCCCTGAATATATAATCCTAGTCTCTGGTGCACTGGGGCAAGTTAATGCTGTTAGAGTATTCCCAGACGTGAGCTGCCAACCTTTGTCTTGTACTGTCAAGTCTGTCTAAGACTGTTAGTTTGAAGTCCAATAAAAAAAAAAAAAAGGATGGTCCTCCTTGGAATCAAATGCTTTTTTTAATCCAAGGGTAAATGTGAATTGTGTGCATGGGCTGTGTAATTGAAATCTCTTGACTGAAGAACTCATATCGTAGACAGGAACGATCGTTTTGTGGTGAAATGAATGGCTAAATACTCAGGAGACCTGCTGTCTATTTCTGCTTCAGCAACAGATGTCAAGAATGGTTTGAGATGTGTTTCTTAATATCTCTTACCAGCCTTTAATATCCTAAATTCAGGGTGGTGGCGAAAGTGTTTGAAGAGGAGAGGTTGTTTGACTTGCTTGTGGCAAGTGCTGTAACAGTGCAAAGCGTTACTGCTGTTACTGAATTTATTTTGATATGTTGCTCCAAAGTAAGCCTGTGCAGAAGGAAGTGATGTCATGAACTGGAAAGAGGATATGGGCATTTCCTTTTCTTAGTCACTAAATATCTGCAATGTTGAGTTCAAGTTACAAATATTCAATTTAAATGCTATTTCTATCTTAACATATGGGTGCAAGCTGGACATTCATCAAAGTTACAACCATATGCATAAGTACTGTTGAAGGCTGTAGAAAAATATCAGGTACTAAATGGATTTATTAAAAGGTTGAAATTCATCAAAGAGTTCAATGACCTTCTTATCTTTAAGGTTACCCACCAAATATCTGGGACATGTTAAAAATGAACCTGGAGCCTCAGTTGTGGGAGACGTGCTGTTGTACAGCTGAGAACCAGAGGGGAAAGGTAGCAGAACTTTGATTTCCTCCAGAGAGGAATATAACAACAGGGGTGACTTGCAAGATGTGTCATAGACGTGACCAGCATGACAGCATCTTCTGTCCTAAACAAACAGACTCCTGGTGAGACATTTCAGCACATGAGGAACCTCTATCTTCTTCCCTCTCCCTGTGTCCCCTCTTCCACTCTGTGTCCCCTTGCTAAGTCCCATCTCCACACCAGGTGCCAGGAGCTTCTTTCAGTTCCTACCACTCCTACAGGCCTGATGTATCTTTTTCAGGGTGTTAGCAAAAAAGTGGAGTGGGGTTTGGATGTATTTATCGCCATGAATTCCCTCTTTTCTTCTCTCTTTTTAGAGTTCTGTGAGAAACACATTGTCAGGCAGAAGGATCCTAGTTCCAGCTCTGTGGGAATTTGTCCTTTGGAAACATTCATAGTGTTGTGATGAACTTATTGAACCCAACTGGAGCCATGCTTTGACTTCAGCAGAACCATTTTTTCAGCCACATGTAGGAAGACATGACTGCAGTTAAAACATACTCTGTATATCACACACACTTGTGAAATCTGGTACAAAAAGGAACCGGTGTAATAATCTATTCTAAGATCCCTACAAGACAAACCACAGACCTTGTCTGACGTAATTCATATTCAGACTGGAGTAGATCTTTCAAAGACCATAAAATCCACTTTTAGTTTAAAAATCACCAGTGGCAGAGAGACTGCTACAGCCACAGATAAGTTGTATGAACACTTAATTATCCTTGCTAATAAAAACACAGTCCCTGTGTTTGAATTCATCTGCCTTACCATTTCAGCCAGTGCTGTTCATTGTATCACTGCCTGTGGGACTGAGAGCATGTTATCGGTATTTTGTACAGATACATATAAACTATGACCAACTTACTCCCTGATCTTCTGATCACACCACTGGCTGCAGACAGCCCAGGTTTCCTTTCATTAGAGTCACCTTCTAATAGCTAGACAAGGCAATTTTCATCCTGATCATTTAATAAATCAGTCATATTTTCTGATTCAGTCAGATTTTTAGGCTGGTTTCTAGGTAATCTTTAGTTATTTTTCTTAACCATAAGATACTGAATCTAAACACTTAGAAGGATTTTTTATTCAGTAAGTGAAAAGGTTTTTGTTTGTTTATTTGTTTGTTTTAAATAAAATCAATGCTTTTGATGCTATTTGCAAAGGATTGTGTCTGGAACTGATCGAAAATTTGCAGTCAGGAAATCAAGTTTTAACGAAGCGGATATTTTTATGAGTGTTATCTGCTTTCCATAAAAATTGTGCATGTGCTGCGGTAAGAACGCTGAACCCTTGAAAATAAGTTCTGAAACACTGTGGATCTAATTGCTTTTGCAGTTCAGACATCTCATGTCTCCTCCTGCGTGTGCCATGCTCCGGCACTAGACTTCATTCCCTGATATCCAAAAGGGTCATTTCACTCTTAGTGAGACAATCTTCCTTCCCTTTAAAAAAATTTAATGATAGTCTGGGGTGAGAGAGAGAGTTTTTTGAGCAGCTCAGCTGTTAAAGAAGTATGGGAAGATGAGGGAGGGGGACAAACCCATGCAAAGTGCACCCAGGTTTTGATTTCCAGAGCACTGCTGGACACCCACATGCAAAATATAGTCAGTGGGGTGAGACCAGCTCTCCCCAGCCCTTCTGTCTTCCTGATGTGTTTTAAGTGGCACCTGATGGATTTTTATATTCTTCCCCAGTCCAACAGGTTGATTTGGTGCCCTTACACAACATCCCGATCCCTTAAACAGGGGTCTACTCTACTGTCAATGTTACTGTGCTTAATTGCTGAATGATGTGACAAGGTGTATGATACCTCTGTGGCAGGATGGATGTGACAAGTGAACTGAGAAGGAGTGTTGTAGACTCCTTGGAGGCTAAGTGGAATATCCTTAAAACTTTTCTAAGTGGGGAAATACAATTTTGCTTATGCTTATTGGAGTAACCTGTTCATATAACACAGTCCTGTTTACTTCGAGATAATTGTTTGGAGTAAGTGTTTTAGAACAAACAAAAATAAATCCAGTCTTGGTTTCAGAATAACTAGTGGGAGTAACTCACTCCAACCCTTGTAAACCGTCTCAACAACGCTCATCAATGAAACAAGGTATCTCACTCCAAACTGGAATTAATCTATGTTCAACTTGCAGTCAGTGATGACCAGCATCCCGTTGTCTGTAGGACTGTATGCCTGTCACCTAGGTTTTTGTTCCATCAGGGTGTATTTATAAACAATTTCTCTTCTTACAGTTTTGAACACATCTCTGGGGACATAACCGCTCCAAGCAGGAGCATTGCAAGCAACATGGAAGAAAGCTTTCAGCTACAGCACGAGCAGTGAGTGAGACCAAGGGCTGTTTTGGTGAGTTGTTGCATAAATGAGCTGCAGTGGTGGGAAGCTCCAGCATAAGGCAACCCATACCGGCATGGTTGCTTGCTGGTATTCATGATGAATGGAGAAAGTGCAGCAGGTTCTTTGGAAAGCTGAAGAAGCGTAGAAGACCTCATTAAGGAAAACAAAAATCTGAGCAGTGTAGAAAAGATAGTGTAGAAAGCTATTATTAGCTCGTGTCAAACCTGAGAGCAGCAGGAGAACATCAGGGGCACACACTTAAGTTACTGACAGATGCTGAAGGCTTTTAAGTGGAATTCCTTGCCTGGGGCATAGTTATGTGGGGAATGTACTCGCAGGCAGCAGTGGAGACAACCCAGATAAACAACCAGGGGAAAGCACTGGAGGGTAGCATGAGAGGGACAGCTGAGGTCTTTGATTCATCCTGGCGATTAAGCAGCTACCTAACCATGACTGCTTGAAGATGAGGAGACTACTTGTGCATTTGGATAGTGTGCTTAACTGAAGATTCAACCCAAAGCCAACCAAGAGAAATGGTGGTGGTATATCGCATATATAACATACACGATTTTCTATAAATGACATGCATGCTTTCTGTTTCTTATTTCAGTTTGAGCTTCCCTTTATCCCATAACTGTTCATGTCTCCTCCAGGTCCCACATCTGGTTTGTAGTAGAATGTAGGGTTTCTCTTTTTTGGACACCTTTTCCCATCTAGCAAGATTCTGTGTTTGCATGGCTTTGGACTGAATGATGTATTATCTGTTACTCTGATGCTTCCTTTTGGTTCATCAATTCCCTTGTCGTGTCTTGCATTCTGCAGTTCCAGTTTTTGCCATCCCTTATATTAATTTCCACACACCCAGCAAACAGAACTTTAGCTTTTTTCTCCTCTTCATTTAAATAGGGTATGATAAATAAATAAGTAAATTCATAAATTAAAGTGCTTGGGAATCACTCGTCCTCTGAAATGTTTTCCCATTTAACCTTTTTCCAGCCTGAAGAGAAAAGGCCCATTTGTGGCTCCTTTCTGTGTGTTTAGTGCTTTGTCCAACCAGTTTTTGATACAGCCAGAATCAGCAAGTTCTCCTGCAGTATTCATTAGACATTAACTTCACAAGGAGAACCTTTCTGAGTACATACTTGAAGCTGAAAGGCTCCAATGGCTGTTGCAACCTTTTGTTTGTTTTTAACTGGGGCAGTGACATAGTTAAGAAGTTTCTGTGTTTAGCTGGTATGGGAAACATATTCTCCTGTTTACTTTGGAGGAGTAATAGGTTTCTTTCCTAATGGCATTTCTTGCTATGTCTCTGCTGCATTTGCAGAGTTTAGGAGATTTCCTGGACTGATTTGGAGAATGTTAGTCCTAATATCCATCCCAATGAGAACCAATTGCTGCAAATGAAGCCCCAGTATACAACCATAATTAACTTGACATGCAGCTTGTGTTTATGCCCTTTGCAAAAGGAAGTTACAGTATATGCACACCCACACTTCTTAAATGTTTCTTTGAATTGGAGGCTTTTTTTTTCCTGTATGAACAGCCTTATCTTGCTCAATCAATGCTGTTTGCATTTGGTTATTATACCTTGCTGCTGAAGGAGGTTAAAGATAAAAGTTACCACATTTGTTCTGGTGTTAGAAATTCACAGGTTTTGTGGTGGTTGGGGTTTTTTTTAATTTTTTTTTTTTAATTTATTTTGTTTTTATTTTTTCCTAGGAACAGGAACAAGAGAAATCATATTCCAAATAATACAAGGTTTACATTTTTAGGCTTAGAGACAAAATGCACATTTTATGAATAACAGAGTTGAGGAAGAAATTATTAACTATCAGATACACAATAAATGAAACACTCTGTTGCAGTTTCTAGTATTCTTCATCTTAAGTGACCTCTGCATAGAAACAGGGATATATAAATTGCATGTGTGGTCTCTTCATCCACCATTGAAATGCATCTGTCTCTAAGGGGAAGCTTCTTAAAAATTTGAGAACAGTGTTTGAAACAATCAGAGAAGGATATTTTAAATATAGAATACAATTGGTTAAGTAGGCATATGATCCAACACCAGGATGAAGGCTGTATTCTTACATAAAGTATTCAGGGATATTCAGTGACAATTGCCAGAACTATAATTTATGCCGTGTATGAAGAACGGATGTTTCGTACCTTGCTTTCTCCTCTCCCGGTGATTTCAAGTTTACTTTAGAAATTCAGAGAAAATCAAACCACACAAAACTTCGCGGTGATGAAACAAAGGCACAAAGCTTGTCCTCCTTGACATCCCATTTATCTCACAGCACCATTTACACCTGTGTAAGACAAGTGCACCTAACCTGGCTGTTCTGATTTAAAGCCCTTTTGCGCTGAACCACTGTGTTGTGGCACAGACAAGACACAAAGCAGAGGAGAATACAACTTTTCTTTCCCCAAATCACCGAGATCTCTAGAGAAGACAATTTAGATAACCAATTCTCTGGCCTACTAGATCTGGTGCAAGAGCATCCTTCCTTCCTTCTAGGAGATCCAGATGCCTAAAAGCCCATGCAGTCTTATCTGAGGATCGGGCAAGTGACAATTTCAGCTGATGTAACCTGGCAGCTAATATAAACAAATAAGAAAGAACAAACTTTTCTCCCAATTTAAAAGTCCCCTTCAAAGTCCCAGATAAGCTCAGGGGATATGTAGCATTAGTGCAAATCAGAGACTTAACGTGGTTTCCCAGTCATCTTTGCAGATATGTAAGTGCAAAGGAGTAAGGGAGAAACTTAAGCTGCTGAAAATTTCAATGATACCCTGAGCATTTAGACATTTCCCTTTTGGGGGGAGAGAAAGAAGCCGCGAGCCTCTCAGAGCTTTTGAGAGCTGTGGTGAGAAATAGCGGTTTGGTCTTTGTCTGCTCATATATGAAATGCAACCACACAGAAAATCAGTGGAGGAAACCTGGAGCTGAGAGAAGGTGTTACTTTCTATTTGTCATAGGTAATGAGGAGACAGATGGGAAAGAAGAGGTATTTGCTGTGGATTGATTAAAACTTATTTTTGGAGAGAAAGAGAGATTTCCTTCTCCCTTTCCCCTGTCCCCCCAGTATCTGTGCCTGTAATTCACAGGGGCATGGGTGATTTAGGGATGCAGCATCATGGCTGATCTCTGTCTCAAGAGTGGTTCAAACCCATCTCTCAGATCAAAGAAGCTGCTGTGCTGTGTGCACGTATGTGTATGCATATGTGCAGTGTGAAATCCAAATTTAAATCCAAGTTCACTTCATCCCATCTGTGGTTTTAACTTATTTGGATGCTGTTCAAACCCTACAAAAATGAAAGTCTTGAACAAAGTTTCAAGAAGCAGAGGGGCTGGCCGTGCCCCAATCTGCAGGGCAGCTCCTTCTGTGCAAATAGTCCCCAGAGTTTCAGCCCCGCGGGTCACCATTGTCCCCGAGCTGGAGGAGTGCAATATTGCCAACACCTCCAGCTCTCTGGTCCAGCATTTGCAGCTAGCTAATGCCTACACAGAGGAGGAGTATGCACACACCATGCTGTTTCAAAGCATGCTACATCCACTGCCAGGGTGCCCGCTGCTGAGTGCTCCCCAAGGAATCTCCATGAGTCACTCTTCCCACTCCAAACGCGCAGGGCTCTGCAGAGCAGCAGTTATTTACACATGGATCTTTTCATTTCAACAAGAGGGAGCTGGTTTTTCCCTTCATCATAGAATCATAGATGGCTGCAAACAGGATGTTATCCAAAGGTGCACCGAAACATCCACAGTGTGCAAACATGCATATGGATCTCCAAATTGCATTATCTGTCTTGTTCCTCAGCATGTGAAAAGCTTCACCTGAGTCAAGTGACTGGGCTGTATAAATGTGGAGGTAATGGGGTGCCAAAGACTATGCCTTCTGCAAAGGCTTCTTTGCAGATGGTGACCTTCTCTGGAAGGCTTTTTCTCCCCAGGTTCTGGGCAGCGTGGCCATTAGGAGCAGTAGTTGGTGGCTGTCATCCTGTTTTGAGGCTCCTCATTGTGTACAGGGAAACCTGATGCAGGGGGTCACAGACTGAGAAAGAGGCCCCAGAGCTGCATTTCTGCTCTGTGGGGAGGCATACAGGGGAGGAGTAAAGAGGAGGAATAAAGGGAGGAATGAGGAGGAGCATGGCAGTTCCTCAGCCCAGCTTTGGCAGGGCTTCACGTGTATGCGCTGCGTGGCTGTAGCTGCATGTGCCTGCAAGGATTTGCTACTTGGCAGGCACAATTTAGCTCCCTTCCTCTGAAAATCTGACTCCAATTTTCAAGCAAAAATAGAATTTTTTTTTCCTTTGGGTGTTGCTTTTTATACGATGTTGCTATCAATGCCAGACGACAACATTCCCCCCTACAACTGTGGAATGAAACGAAGCAGAAAATGTGGAGACAAAAGGAAAAAATGTTTTGATCTGGAAGCATTTGTTAATGATTCCCCCTTTGGTTCCAGGCTGGGCCGGTTTTCTTCCTTTGCTGCTTTGCAAGTATCTAGGTACAGATAGACTGCATCAGGCAGCCTGAGTGCCTGGGTTGCCATAATGTGACAAGACAACATTGCAGAGATACCATTAGCATTCGTGATTATCAAAGAGATGGTGGAATAGAAATCGTCTTACTCTTGTCATATGGATACATCTATTTCACAACTTTTTTGAAGGGAGATAGGAGGCAATCACTTGCAAGGCTGGATTTTTAAGTTTTGCCGCCACTCTGCCCTATTTTTATCTGTCGTTTGAGACATCTCGTCCCCAGAAAAATCAAAAGAATTGTAAGATGAAAAAAAATTCTCCATCACTGAAATGAAATGGCTTCATATCTAAGTGTCAGTGGGATGTTGCATCACTGATAAATTTGGCATTTAACATATTCAGGGTTGCTTGCCCTGGGGAGGTGGGGGAGAGAACAGGTTATTTCACCTGATACCATCAAGTGATGATTTATGGCATACTATCTTTTCTCTGACATTTATCTAGAATTTTCATTGTTCATAACCTTACAAAATGCCTATCAGGTTTCTCTTACTCTTCTGCAGGTGCAGCAGAATTTTAAATAAGAGCACAATTAAATGGAAAGCTCTGTTGTAGCCAGCAGGATGTTCACAATAATCAGTACACTGGGGCACTGTGCAGTATTGATCTTCTGATGTTTCAGTGGGAGATGACTTAAAGCCAAGCTTCTTTATAAAGGTGCAGGTTTTTCATTGAAACCTCCCTTCAATTATAATGGTGAGTTGTGCCAGGATCTAAGTTGAAATAATTAGTTCTGATGCAAAACAGAAGTTTGAGATTAAAAAAATAAACTGCCTTGATTGTTATTTAACTTTGGTAATGACTTAGCTTTGTTGGTTGTGACAATTTCCACTTGTGCGTCACCATTTAAAAAAAAATAAACCAAGAACACAGCCCTCTTCAACTTATAAACAATTACTGGCTGCAGACAGAAAAGGAGTGAGGAATTAATCCATGCAAAGATGTGTAAGAGTCGACGGTTTCACAAACAGCTTACTTTCTACCTCAAAACTGAGAAACTGCCAAGAAATAAATTGGCTGATGCAAACCGAGTTAACTTGTCTATATAAAGGCAGTAAACTCACAGACACAGATATTAGAATTTTCACATTTTCTAGATTTATTCCTAAAATGCTGGCACACCCAATAAAGGAAGGAAAATACTGCACATCATTCAGTGTAAATCACACCTGGGGCACAAACTGCTTGTTTTTTCATTATAATAAACCAAACAAAAGGTAGGACGTAATCTTTTATTTTTCAGCCTTTGAGGTGCAGGCCAGGAGATTAGTGTGCATAAAAAGAGTCCCTTGTCTTTACAGAGATGCAGCATATGAATTGAGTTGCACCTTGTATTTGTGGGAGAGGGAAAGTAAGGTGGGGAAAAATTCCTCTGCTTGGATTTAGGCATCTCCAATGGAGATGTCTGTGTGAGAAACATTCAGTCCTGAATCCCTGCCTAATAAAAGGAGATGAGCAGGAACCTCCAGGGTGTGATTCATCTCTTTCTCAGGTGGGTGTCTAAAGTAGATGAGATGAAACATGCCTTGGCAGAGGCAATTTCTTTCCCATTTCCAAAGGGCTTTTGATGTGTGACCACAGATTCATTCATCCATCCAGCCAGCGCGTCCTCCAGCACATGACAGTGTGATTTCAGCGTAGGGTGAGCGCCTGTTAAGTCAGATGTCAGAAGTGTTCATGAATGTAGAGTCATGAGACCAATGGCTATGGCAGGGACCTACTGGGTCTAGCTCAGCTATGGAAGTATGAACAGCAGAGAACTAGGAGTGAGATAAATTGCATCTGTGTTCTTGTGGACAAAAGTCTTGGTTTCAAATGAAGCAGCTACCTTTAATCTTATTTCTGGTAGGTGCAGATCCAGTGAATCATTATGGAGACAAAGGTGAATTTGGCTTCCTTTTCAAAAATCATTTTATGAGTTTTTGTTAAATTAGTTTAGAAATAAACAAATAAATAAATAAATAAGAATGAATTGGTGGCAGTACTTGTCCTTGTTCTGTTCCCTGGTGCTGTTGGAATAGAAAATAATTTTTTTCTCTCCATGCTGAGAGTGCATTCAGGACTTTAAATTGCCATTGTCACCTAAGACTCAGGAATTAGGAGAATATCCATATAAAGATGCCAAAAAGCAGGAGGGGGATAGGATCCTAAATATTTTTCTTTCAATGGCAACTAAAGAAGAAAAAGAGAGAGAGTTCAAAAATGGTCCATTGCCGCATCATGGAGTCCCTCACAATTTCAGCTGAGTATAACAACACTGAATAAAGTGCTTGCAATGATGTTGTGGTTTAACCCCATCTGGCAACTAAGCCCCACCCAGCCACTCACTCACTCTCCCACAGTGGGATGGGGGAGAGAATCAGAAGAGTAAAAGTGAGAAAACTTATGGGTTGAGATAAAAACAGTTTAATAGGTAAAGCAAAAGCGTGTGTGCAAGCAAAGCAAAACAAGGAATTCATTCACTCCTTCCCATCTGCAGGCAGGTGTTCAGCCATCTCTCACGGCTCCATCATGCATGACGGTTACTTGAGAGGACAAATGCCATCATTCCAAACATCCCCCCCTTCCTTCTTCTTTCCCCAGTTTTCTATGCTGAGCATGACGCCATATGGTGTGGGATATCCCTTGGGTCAGTTTGGGTCAGCTGTCCCAGCTGTCCCAATCCCTTGTGCCCCCCCAGCCTCCTCGCTGGTGGAGTGGGGTGAGCAGCAGAAAAGGCCTTGACTCTGTGTAAGCACTGCTCAGCAATAACTAAAACATTCCTGTGTTATCAACACTGTTTTCAGCACAAATCCAAAACACAGCCCCATAGTAGCTGCTCTGAAGAAAATTAACTCTATCCCAGCCAAAACCAGCACAAATGACAAGATCAGAAACAAGGTTAGTGCACCTCATTATATGGGATCTAATCAGTCAAATGGCCAAACTTATAGTACTGTGATTAATCACCTCACTTGCTGATGGGTACTCCTGCCTCTGTACTGCCTAATGCTGATACAGGTCAGCAGTCCCTGATGTCCAGCCACAACTCCCAGGGTTCCCTTAGGCTCCTCAAATGTCCAGCTATTTTGAGCAAGAAAAACAGCATGAACATCTGCCAGGTTTCATTCAGGAAAAAAATCACTGGCCTATAAACTTGGTTGGACCATGGCATGGGGAATCCAGAGATTAGCATTCTTTTTCCTGGTTTCCAGGCCTTTCGTACGTGTCATACCTGACTATGTACACCTCTGGCAACCTGTTTCTCCTGACCAGGTTTGTGAATGGTCTTATCTGTCAGAGGGACCTCTACAATATAAAGTTACCTTAGCCTTGTGGTACCAAATGCTCTGGCAGGAGGGTGCCGTATATAAACTCCATTAGTACCATTTAAGCTCAATATGCTTGGGGCTGCTCCCACCACGTGCCTGGAATTCAAGGCAGGTGTTTCTTATCCCATGAATGGACAGCAAACATAGGAAAAGATTGCATATGTCAGGATGGACCATCTTGACCAAATCCTTACACATTCCATTAAGTGGCCAGATGCGTGTCCATCACATAACCAAAACTCTGGTCTCCTCTGTCACAAGACGGCAATGAGCCAGGCCCTGTGCCAGGACATGCAGGAGGTCTTTGTTCACGTGGTCCAATGTCCACAAGCACTTCTGCCATGTGCCTGGATGGATGTACACTCACCATATGTTGAGCTCTTATCAACATATGCCAACAGACACTTTGGAGGAATGGATGAATCTACAGTCACGCAGTCGAAGAGGCTCTGAAGAGCCCTCAGGAAACAGAATGATGAGGACCAGGCTGAAAGCTGCCTGAATAATTACTCTGGCTTGCAGCTCATTCCCAGGTACATATGAGAAGCTGTTTAAAAAGAAGGCAGCTGGTTTGGGCTCTGGGTAGATGGTTTGGTCCTCTGGCAGCTTTGTGGTGGTACTACTGGAGGCTGCAATGCTGCTTGAGAATGAAAATTCAAAAGGTTGAAGTCTTGGAACGAAGTAGAGAGATATTTCTGAAATTACTTTGGCGACTGAGTCAGATATTGATTGATATTTCAGATACTCAGGGAAAGATCTGCATCAGTAGTTGGGGGCAAGACATAAATCCAAGAGCTAGCTACCCTACAGTCCTGGGAATACGTCTTGAGTCTTTTCTTTCCTTCCTTTTCCCTGTTTTAACCTAGAACAATGGATGATCAAATAGAAACCCTGTTAGAGACTTGGCTTTACTCTTGTTCTTGAGACTTGACAAATTGCTTTATACAGGCTATGAAAACTACAGTACCTCATTCCCCAAACAGGCTGCAAAATTTCCTGGAGTTAAGGCCAGAAGTGGCCAGTTCATCATCTAACCTGACCTCCAGTGTATCCATCCCAAGCTAATGCACTTCATCTAGTTTCCATCGCACAGTCCCAGTAACTTGGCTTAGACTACAGCAGTTATTTCCAGTCTGGAGGTGAATAACTGCTGAGTGAAGCTGCATGCAACCAAGATTTTCTGTTTTCTAAGTAACTATGTGATACTGATGTATTTTGCTCCATTCCAAAATGGAATGAAAGCAATGTGCTTGTTAAAATAATACCCATAAACCCCCGTTTTTAAAAAACAATCCCAAGCTTCAAGCAAAGCGTATGATACAAAGAAAACTAAAAGTATTTGTTTTGATAACAAAATGTAAATCATTCCATTTTTTTAAACTTGCTTCACTTGCCTAATGCATAAAACAAAAGTTAAATATGGAAACAAAATGTCATTGGAGGTCAAAATGTTCTGTTCTGTTTTTAAAGTGAAGTCTCACTGAAATCAAGATGAAACATTTAAATGTGGACAAAGACAACATTGAAATCTTTTAGCTCTAGGTGCCTAAGATAATTAGCTGGCCTCCTGCTGAACTTTTTATAGCTCTTGGGATAAAGAAGATGTATCAGAGACCAGGGGAACCTGCTTTTCTATGCAATATAGGTAAAGCTGCAGTAGAAATTACATAGATAAATTGGCCCAAACATGGGTGCTGTGACTACTCCCCTAAGCAGCATTTTTGGATAGTAGCACAATCACTGGAAAATTCCTCATCAGTCCATCTGCTGAGGTCTCACATAAGTAGTTCTCAGAACTACACGAGCCTGTGGTCATTTGGTGTAAAAATGATGTAGGTAGCAAATCGCCATGGGGCTTTATTGTGCGATGCCTTTGCTTGCTCTTCCCAATTAATGTGATTTCCTCACAGGTCAAAAGGATGTATCTGTTGGTGGTTAACAAGGGTAGTGATTCAAAAACATCCAACACATTGCCATAGAGTCTGTGACTTCATCCCTGCTCCCTTTCTCAGCCTATTGACTCAACAAAAATGGTGAGATATTGCCTTATTGCAGGGGAGCACAAGAGTTAGGGTCTATTTTCAAGACAAGTCTCAGTGGCAGACTGTCATACCTTCCTTGATAAACTGCAGATTAAGTGTCATACAATGAGACTGCATTGCACAAACTGTATTAATGAAAATGACCATGTTATGTGACATTAGAGGACTGCAAGTGCTTCCAAGAAGGCTGTGCCTTTTAAGAATTTACATGTACCTAGAAAAATGGGGCCATATCTTAGTACTTACCTTTTATAAGTAAAACCACAACAGTATTAGCAGCCAGACAAGAAGAGCCATCATGAGTCCAGGTATTTTGCAGTTCATCTTTCCTGAGGGTTGTTCTAAGTTATTCTTTAAAGGGGTACATCTCACACCAGGAAATCATTCTGAAAGGGTACCCGAGGAAGTTCTGCTGCTTCATTTCTTGTTGGAATATTGGCATTTATGCAAATTGGATACTTCATTTCCCACAAATCTGCATTTCATTTTCCAGGTGCCTCTTAATTCAGTTCTGAATGCAAAAGAAGTCAGTCGTGAATAGTGTCTGAAGATGCCTGATGTAGAGTATATTTCATATGAAACTATTGTAGGCAGTTTAATGATTTTCAAAGAATTGAATATAATAATCTAACTGGCCATGAGTGTTGGTCACTCCAGAAAGTCAGTGTTTCACTGAGAGCCACCAGAAATGAACAGTGAAAGGGCAATTTTGTAAAATGGGTCTGTACTCTATTCCAGAGAACATCTGTGCACTATGTTTAGGTTGAAATAGCTTTTTTAATCTGTGAACAAAACCAGCAGTGCTCTTGGAGAATTCCCCTTTCATACAGCTGTCTCTGGTGCTGCTGCTGCTGCTGTTTGGTTTGGAGTCTTATCCAGAGCTCAGCTGTAGATTGCAAATCAGAAACAAAACACCTTGAACACTGATCCGGGCAAATTCAGAGAAAGGAGTTGTGACCTACTCCCTGGTGTCCTCGATGTGTGTTTTTGATCAGTTATTAGCCGGGCCACGGTGTTTCCTTCTGTGTGATGATGCAGCTCTGTGGCCAGGGTAATGATGGGTGAGATTAGACCCGCTGTCCTGCCAGCTCCAGCTGCTCTCCTTGCCATGGGGAGACCCAAGCATGAAGTACCATTTTAAGGTTGCTGTTCAAGGGGAGGGGGCTGAATGTATAGCCACCATTTATAGGTGCCTGCAGGGGCTATATAAAGAGTATAGGTTACATGGTTAAAGGTTAAATTTGTAAATGGGCTGGTTAGAAGGCACCTTCAGTCCTGAGTACCTGACTGACAACTGTATTCTCTGGGGCTCTTCACTTATACCCCGATCCTCTAAATACCTTGGTCCAGGAACCACCAAAAGATGAGCTGGATAAATGCCACTGTGCTCTTTGCTGATGCGGTTTGCTTTTTTAATTGAATTCTGTTCAATGAAACCTAATTCCTTTTGAAGTGCTATAGTATCATTTTGCTGGACACATACATACAGTTCATTTTCAGCTTGTTAATATGGCATGAGGAATTTCTGGCAGAAGTAAGTGTAAATTAAATTGTTCTAAGTGAAGGAAATCCATCTCTCTATGGGAGTTCAGCACAGGACCTATTTACTTCTTACTTTCCACTTATGTTAGCTTTTTTTTTTTTTTTAGAACTTGTCATATATAGGTCACAGAATAATTTATGAGAGTGAGAATATAATTTTCCCATGTAGAAATGTAAAGCACCAGTACAGAGCTTTAACTCCTTAGTAATACTGATTCAAGAGCTCACATTTCTAAATTTTAATATGAGGACCCTGCCCACCATTTGAAGCAAGGCCTCAGGTGGTGCATGGTGATATATGAACCATTTATTGATCTTCTGTAATGGAATGAATTTTGCTTATCAGAATTAGTGAAGAGCAGTCCAAGTTTTAACACAGTACCTCATCTGTGCACCTAATTTTAATTTCATTATTACCACCAGTTTGGAGTCTGACTTGTTTTGATATTAACAACAAGTATTTGTACAGTAGTCGTTCTAATTAAACTGAAATGTCAACTTTATGCTTTTCTGCGATTTTATTTTCTAATTTAAAGTTCTGTTCTGCAGGAAATGCTTTAATTTAAATAACTCTCTTCAGGGAAATTTATTTACTTTGTGACTTTCAAGCAAATTATTTTATTTGAAATAAACAAGCCATGCAATAGAACTGTTTTGTCTCAAATGCATGAAATGCAAGTTGGACTGTTACAGAGCTGCAGACAAGGGTTGTCTCGAGTCCTGACCGAAGGACAGCCCTCCAGGTGGGATGCTGTGGAGTCATGGACCACATAGTTCCACAGCTTGTGAGGCTGGGAGTTTTAGGACTTCCTTGCTTTTCTGCAGAGTAGCTGCAGGGTTAAGATAGGGACTCCATAGTTTTCTCTTTTGCAGACAGTTTTGAAGTATCAGAACTTTTTTCTGGATCTGGATGGAATTTCAACATCTCTGCATGCACCCGTGAAATATGATGACCTTCCAACACAAAGCTCTGATAAGCACATGCTTAACTACGTTTCTGAATCAGGACCACACAGGGGGAGGCTGAGAGAGCTGGGACTCTTCAGTGTGGAGAAGAGAAGGTGCGAGGGAATTTTATCAATGTCTGTAAGCATCTGATGGAGGAGATTAAATGATGGAGCTGGACTTTTCTCAGTAGTGCCCAGTGAGAGGACAAGATCAAATCATGACCCGATCAACAAGGTGCAATGGGCACCAACTGAAATACAGGAAATTCTGACTTAACATGAGGAAAAAACCTTTTTCACTGTGAAAAACCTGTTTGACCACCCTCTGTTTCCACTCTGAGGCTGACACAGATTGCCCAGAGAGGTTGTCTCAACCATTTGAAATATTAAAAAACCAGCTGCACACAGCCCTGAGCAGCCTGCTTTTGGTGACTCTGCTTTGAGCAGGGGGATGGACTAGATGATCACCAAAGGTGCCTTCCCACCTCCACCATTCTGTGATGCTGTGAAACTGGAGGGAGCTTAGTCCCGAGCTGGGAATGCTGCAGGAAAGGGACTTTTTGATGTGGGAGCTGATGCCCAGCATTCATAGCCATTCCAGCATGATACTGAGGATGAAGTGCTGTTCTTGCATGAGGCTTTTGAAGTGGGGATGTGTGCCTTAAGCATTGGATCTTTTTTTCACCAGGGGATGTGCTGAAGTTCCCAATGGTCTTGCATTAAAACAGAACAAATAGATGAAAGACTGGCCCCAGACAGGTCAATGGCAAATTTCCCAGCAACTTTAATGGAGCCAAGAATTCACCAAAGACAAGGTATTTGTAAGAGCAATGCATTTATGTTACATCTGAAGCTTGTTTACAACCTTCTGGAGTACTTATCGTTGACAAACAATCTTTACAGAGCATCTGAGTGTCTGCCTTGATGTAAGTGCTTATTCAGGATTGTATTTAAAAATAAAACAATGTCATTCACAGAGGGACTATATGCAAAATCTGCTCTATTTACAGCAATAAATGCAGCAGACATTCCCAAAATTACAAATTTTTCCATCTTTGTACAGCTGAAAGGCTTACATAAGAAGTTTGGGAAATCTGAAAGACAATGCCAATATAATCCCAACAGCTGGATGTTAATATTACTTCATAATAAACAAGGGGGGTGGATATTTTTAAAATAATGATCTTGAAAATTTATTCTTTGGTTTCTCTAATTTCATACCCAGCACTATTATACCAGGTTCTGCATTAAGAGTTTCTTAGAAAAATTCTGTGTGATGTATTAATACATTGCTACCAGTGAGATTAGCTGGGTTTTCAAACTGGAGGTTTAGAGATGCAGGATTTGCATATATTATCATTGCATATGCAGTGATAACGCACATGTGCATTCAACACAAAAAGTTCCATGCAGTGTAAAAGCCTGTCTTAACTGCGAGCATCTTTTGGATTTCAGGATCTTCACGTCCTAAAAGTGAGGTGCTCAATACACGTAGAGAGCTGAAAAATCTAATCAGCCTCGCGTCCTCCTGTAAATACATACTCCAAGCATAACCCAAGCGTATTATATACAGAAAAATTCAGTGTGAAGCATTTACTAGATAACACTACAAAGAGGAATCTTATCTGAAGAGGAACAAAATTAACTTTTTTTCCACTCTTTCCATTTGTGACAGTTGTCACCCAAAATTTGTTAGGAAACCTTCAGGGATAATAGGCTTTAGAATAAATAAATATAAAACCTCTATTCCAACTTAAACCATGCAAAAGGAAGGAAGAGCTCAGAAACAGTGGAAGTTTTGTCACAATATTTGTTGCTTGCTTCAGCCCAGTGAGATCAGCTGTGGCGCTGCAGAGCAGACACTGTGCATTGTGAATTGTCACTCTCTGTCTGCTCCCTTGCCCCGACAGCTTCTTTGGTCTCAGCAGTGCAGGCAAGCCACTTCATCTCCCTTGTAGTCTTCTATGTCATTACAGAAGCAGAAAGAGGCTGAATCAAAAGCAAGCAAAGTCAGGTCCATTTAGTTCCACTCCCAGACTTGCAATGTTCAGAAAATTTTTAATTAACTTAGTTGTTTGCACCTTGTTCAGAGAATGAATCCTGTATTAGAAAATGTTTTCTATTTCCCTTCTTGCCTGTCACATCTCCTTGCAATGTGTTCATAACACTCACTTGTGGTTGGGAGTGATGAGGAGAGATAATCTATTTGAGACATATTTTCTTGAACAAGGTATTGAACATCCATAACAATTCTTCACAGATATTAGATTTAGCCATTTTGAAAGAACAAAGCAGTGGATTAAGTTCCCAGTTAATTTGTCTCCTCCCTAATATCTTCTAAGATATTTTTCCATTCCAAATTTTAAAAAAACCAACACAACCTGCCCGTGTTTTCTAAGTAATATCTGTAATGTTGTTTCTTAGAGAGTCAGAATGCTAGCAGTTGTTCCTTGGCTGTGTTCCCAGCAAATATAATTTAACAGGTGAGAAATAAAGTATGTGAGTGAGATAACAGTGCGATACTCTAAATTTAAATGATATTGAGGGGTTTTTTTGTAAATTGTAATTATTCTTTCCGTTTTTCCTCAGAAGGCATGGAGAGTCTTAGTGTCTTCTTTATTAAAAATGAAGAAGGTCCTGGACTTTGAGTGAAAAAGAAAGTTCTAGTTTTTCATATGTTGTTAGAAATCAAAGAACAATCCCTTTTTGTTTCGCTTTGTTTCACAGCCTTCTTATGAAAGATAACTCTTCTGGAGCTAGTGTTAAGAAAGACAGCCAGGAGCCAGGGTGTTACTGTAAATGATGTTTATAGATTGTACTTGATTAAATTCTCACTTTAGCTGGCTGAAGAGTTAATTTCTGTTCTGCAAGAAGTTTGGTGAAGGGTAATGAAGCCACTTAGCCTTCTGTCTTGACTCTTGGCTTGGACAGATCCCAGAACATTAGGTTTGCCCAGTAAGTTCTAGAAAACCTTGCTACCTAAATGTCTTTTTTCCATCCCCCCAGACCCCCCACCCCACTTTGTTGTGATGAAGTGACTGACTGTGTGCTGGGATTCTGTGTTATCTTGATTTTCTCAAGGCCCGGTGATGGTGTTTTGGAAAAGAGGAACATCAGGAGGGATTTGGGTCTGTGAAAAAGCAGAGGGTCTGTCCTGGTGTTCTGATAAATGGGCAGCAGATATCTGCCTGGTAGGTTTCTACAGAGGAGCGCACTGAGGTTGTGGTAACAGCAGGAAAGCTTGCTTGGGTGGCTCTTATGCAAAATGACACAGAGATTCAGATCATTTTCCATGAAGACAAAAGGTTTCTTTTACTTGAAAAGGCATATATTGAGGCACAGCAGAAGGCTCTGGTGAAGCTAACTGATATGGGTAAAGGTAGCTTGAGACTTGATGAATTTAGGATTCTGATCCTGCATTCCTAAAGAGGCAAGAAGACCACTTATCATCTGGGCAAACTTAATATTAAGACACAAGGACTTACAGTCCTACATCTTGTAGATACTTTTGGAAGTCTTATCTGTTGTCTCTGTGACCAAAAATAATTATGTAGCAACTGTGATTATCAGATTTTTCCATAATATTAATACAGTCTGCTCATAAAGAGATAATGATCACTGTTTTCCAAGACTGCAAGAATTTATCTGATCTTAAGTAAAATGCTATCTGATCCTATATGTAAAATGCTAATTGTCATTGCTTTAGAGAGGAAGTCAAATCTCTAATGTTCTATATCAGTAACCCAATTTTATTACAGTGAATGATAGAATGCAGCTCTTTGTGAAGCTTATCTATTCATTTCCAAACATCTTTGGTTGCAGAACTAGGAAGCAAAAAGTCTCAAAAGGATGTCTCCCTAAACTTGTTTTAATGTGTCCGCATTTTGTTAATCTATTTGGAAGTTTGGAGTTTTTAAAGCCAAATGTTATTATACTGTAATGTGCAATATTGAGCTTCCTTGATTAAAGATATGTTATTGCTTTGAGCCTATTTAAAAAAAAAATTAAGCATCTCAACCTTGGAATTCGAATTGAAATATGTCATGATCCATGTATTCTCTGGTCTGATTAGCCTGTTAATTGATATGGATTTCAATATTTTTATATTTTAATAACTCCCTTCCTTACCTTTTGTTAACATTTATCATTTTGATGGCCTCCACAGATGTCTTAAAACCTAAGCACCTTCTGTAAATGTTATATTAAGAGTATAATAATAAAACTCAAACAACAGGAAGTCATAAAAATTATATTCATGTTTTCTTTCCATTTTAACGAGCCAAAGTTTGATATTCTTCTTTCACCACTACCTCTTCACTTCAGGAGTGATCCCAACGGTTTCAGTAAGAATGCCTAGAGAACAGATTACTATTCAGTGTCAATAAAATGACAGAATATAAGCTCAGAATGCAGTAATTTTCCAATATTAAGTATTCCTACTGTAAGCCTCTTTAAAAACAGGGAGAGAGGAAAAGGTAGGAAAATAAACTTCCCTTCATAGTCATGGAGAAGCTAATGGATAACAGAGAAGTTGTTCACTAAGACAATGTTTTCAGTGCTAGCCATCTTTTAAGTTAAAAAGAAAGAAACAGCAATTTTCGTTTCAGCCTCTGAACTCTTCTTTCAATGATTGCTGCCCATTCAGTTTAGGATATCAATTACTATATAGTTATACAATTCATCACCGTTACTGACATTAAATATGAGTAGAATTATATGAGAGCATTTCAGAATCATACATCTGAGTTTATAGTTCAGTATAGTTCTTTATAGACAATGACTGGTTATATGTCAGGCCGAGAAAGGGGCTGGATCAGAGCTAAACTAATCTGTGGATATCTTGGCAATGCTTCTCTATGGCCTTCAACATTAAAACAATTAGTTTTGGAAAGTCTACAGGTTCCTGAAAGTAACTGAAGTGGAGAAAGGTAAAGGACCTGAAGCTTCAAAAATCCATGAATAGACATCACTCTGGATTTTGACCATGGTGCTGAATGTTGGCGGCAATGTGTTGTACTCATGTCACACAGATTATTTCTGTCTGTGCCTTAGAGATCTATGCTGTAAGCAGCGTGATCAGTCTTTGGCTGCTGCAACTTTCTGTAGGTGGTTACACTTTATTAACTGGCCGGACAACGGTCTATTTCCTTGGGAAGGAGCAGAGAAAATTAGTCTGCCTGCTGATGCTCCACAATGTCGTCTGGTAGGAAAGCAGAGTATAACCACCTCTCCTCTGCAGTCCTAGCGATAAAGGGTTGAGATCTGTACTCTCTGGGAACTGGCTGTGAGAATATGGTGAGCTGGTGTCTTACATCTACATACTTCTGTCATTGTGTAGCGAGGGTTTGCACTCAATCGTACAAGTAAGTACCATGTAACCATTACATGCATTAAACGCCTAGTCTATTACCTGTGGTTGGTCTCTCTTCCACCAGGAGGGTTCATCTGGTTTGTGGCCTGCTACTGACTTCCTTGTGAAGGCCTCCCAAAAATGGACAGGTCTACAATTTGATGCATGTCTATCCAAAGCTTTTGGGGAAGAAAATGTGTTCCTGTGAATATGCTGCTCAGTCTACACGTGTGCGATCAGATGACTCCTCATGGCAGGAAATTAGGCCAAGGTGTACACCATGGTAAGGAGTGTGGGCACTGCTGGCCTTGCACCAGGTAGATGAGATCTCCTGGCTTCATCACAATTAAAATATGTAATGTCACAGCTGACTACAGATATGAGCTGGAAAAAAAAATATTCATGGAGCTTGCCATGGAGAAAGACAGACTGTCAGAGGAAAGGTTAAACAGACCTTTACCTGAAATTGCAAACATCAGTATGATAACTAGCTCCAAAATAATGCAAAATAAGGCATAAGATGGTCTGCACATGAAAGAAATATACAATCTACTGACAACAAGCAAGAGTGAGAGAATCAAATGTTTAATACACAGAGGATTCAAAATTCCTCCTTAGAAAACACTGGTAAGTTGGCTGACCTATTAGGAGAAAAGAAAATGCTCTTCAGGAACTGAGTTTCAGAAAAGGTCTTGAGGTATGTGTAGAGGGGAGTTTCTACACAAACATGTTCATTTAAAGCAGAACATGATATAAAACTGTTAACTCTAGCTAGTTATTTGTGCACAGGCTTGTTTTCCTAGTCTTGATATTGGAAGATGTCAGCTTATCTCTTACTCTTCACATCTTTGTTCTGAGGTTTTCCTGTTGTTTTATGACATGACAAATGTGCATGACCATGGGGACTCTGGCTGCAGCTATCTGACTTGTGCAGCTCCACAAAATATCTGAGCCTGCAATGGTGCCTGTCCAGGCTGATGGACATAATGTCCTTGCTCCTGGGCAGTGCGGCGAAAGGCATCGCTGCCAGACTTGCTACCCCACTTGAAAGGAAAAGTGGAGCTGACAGGAGCTTGTAGGTTTGAAAAATGCATAGGTTTCATGTTGCTAGGCTTGCTGTGAAGAAAGAGGGGGAAATTTGTGGGAATATTTTTCAACAGTCAGCTTTAAGGTGTAAAGAAACATTAAAAAAATTAGTTTCATTGGTGCTTTCTAGTCTGACTTTCAGGGATGTGATTTGAGAATGATGACCTTGTTGGGATGCCAATCTGAGACAACAATCTGCTGTAACCAGGGATGGAGTTGTTAAGGGACAGATGAGACAAGGCGGCTGCAGCCCACCTCTGTTAGGTGGATGTTCTCCTGGTCACGGGGTGGAGAAGCAGCTGAAGGGCTGAGGTCCCATTGTGGCTGCTGCTGCTGGCACGTGTCCTGCTGGAGCAGTGGTGAAGCCTGTCTGTAACTATCAAGGATTTGTGAATGTTTCAGTTGTACCATTTCTATCATCTTCATATTTTTCCTCTGTAAGAGTAAACAAACCAAATGTTTCTGTGTATAAAGGCGGATCATCTGCAGTTAGGGAGGCCTTCTGCGCCAATAGTTACAATTAAAAGCAGTTTCTTTGCATAGGGAGGAATGTCTGAGCAGTGGATTTGTCATCTGTTGGGTAAATTTATAATGTTTTATTTTATCATTATAGATATAAAAGACATATCGAGTAAGCTAGTACTAAATAGAGTTATAAAACAGAAACCTCATCAAAAGGGCTGGCAGCAATAACTCAAAACCAAATATACCAGGGAGCTTGAGAGACTGGCAGGTGGGCAGCAAATCTCAAGGACAACCCAACCATCCATATCCTCTGGGTGCTCGCCTGGGGGATATCAGCTACTGATGCACCAAAATCCTATGCCCAACCCCCTTCCCACCCTTATCTCTTGCCCCACTGCAGGGAGACAGGCTCCTGCACGAGTTACCCTGTGTTTTCTCCCTGCTTCATTCAGCCCCACAGTTACCTTCCCATGCCTGGTGCCCACAGCCCTCCCCTTAAACCACTGGTGGGTTTTTGGGTGCTGAAATGCATGATGCACAGAGCAGGGCACCATGCTCAGGCTGGGAAGATCAAGCTCCCTTCCTGACTCTGCAAGTGATCTCTCCATCCAGTGCTCCCATTTCCCTCATGGTTTTGTTTCTTCTTTTAGATTGATAACTCGGTGACTAAAAAAATGCTTCTAAAAACATAGGTGGTGTAGGCCCATCCTAAAGTGGCCTTGGAGCTTGCTAGGGCCTTCAGGAGCTATGGGAACACCAGAAATAACTATTTTTCCAGCTGCAACAGAAAAAAAGCGCAAGTTACAAATAGTTTTGTTAAGGTGACTGATCTTCATGCTTGAGAAACAGCTGACTGGAGATCCAGCGCTCTCTCTTTGGGAGAGTTACTATTTACTGGCAGTAAGCAACACCGGCTGTCAGCTATCTATCAAAAAAAAAAAAAAAAAGAAGAAAAAATAATAAATGCAAGCTTTGCACAGTGCAGCCTTGCTCAATTCTGGGGAGAGGAGGGAAGTTATAAATGGGATGCTACGGTCAGGCATGACTGGGACCCAGTAGGAGATTTCCTTTTGGTAAACCAGCTTTTGGGACATGAGCTGCTGGTACTCAGGAGCCACATTTTGTTGGGTACTCTGCCTCCTGAGCTGGAAAACCAACACGGGGCTGGTGGCTGACTCCAGCCACAGATGATTTTCCATAGGCCACAGGAACAGAACATAAAACTGTGGAAAATGGGGAACATCACCAAGTAGCTCAGTTTCTTTTACTGGAATTAATCATCAACTGAATTACTCCTTGGCTTCAGTTTGGCTACTGTCCACAGACTTTGAAGGTGCTTATCAGGTTGTACTATTCATGCTTTCATATGTTTTTCTCTGACCCCTTCCACTAGTGCAGCTGGTTTGTCTCAAAATAATAGATAGGACACCATGGTTTAAGGTTTTTTTTTTTTAAATCCTCCCTTTCCAATTAAAAAGGATAACCCATGGCAGATTTATTATTAATTTGTGAGAAGAATGTTTAAGGACTACACTTGCTTTAGATACTCATACAAAAAGCTCATAGTTTATTTCCTCCAGTCACCTTACAGACATCATTCTTACTTCTTGTCAGTCCCTTTTAGTTTTCATGACCTTCATGTGATGATTAAGCCAGGTTTGGAAAGCTATCACAGTGAATTCAAGGAGAAGAGGTGAAGAACTGTGAAGACTTATGTCGGTGCATCAGTCAGAATCATTAAAAACCTATTTTATTTTTTTTTTTAAGATTTGGCCCATTGTGACTTATCTGAGGATTGTTTGTAGGGTGTTTTATGTGTCTGGTTTTAGTATGGTTTTTCATAATGACTATTGGTAAGTGGAATGCAATTAAGCATCGCAGCAACACTTAGGTAATACTGTAGTCAGAAACAGTGATGTATCCAAATACCTTGCAGGTTGCTCTTCTGTTCCAGTATCTGTCTACAGATATGGTTCATTTAAGATTGCTATAAAGGTGAAAATGCTTTAAAGATGGCTAACTAACACACTTTCCAGAGCAGAGGGAGACAAGGTAAAAATTTATTCACTCCATCAGAACAAGGAAGGAAAACTTGGGAATACAGAGAGCTGGTTTTGATTGAATGTCATAAATATACAACTAATAAGACTTGGAAATAACAGGGAAAAAAGGAAGGAAGTCATCCTCATGGCTCTGACTCTGAAGGAGAAATCTTCGCTTAAATTTGCTATTCTCTCTTGACTGCCTGGTTAGTGTAAGAAGCTGGTGACAAGTAATGAAATGGATTGGTGGTAATAACTATTAATAAATATGATAGTTGCAATAATGTCTAATTGCCCTTGGTATGTATTTAATGGACTCTCATTGCACAAATACAATGGAAAGAAATATGTCTTGTACAAGAAGTATCAAAAACATAAATGTAGTGGCAGTCCTCAAGCATAGCTCTGGAGTACTGGCTAGTGTGGGAAATAAAGCTTAAAAAACCTTGGGGTGTTGGGTTTTTTTCCGTTCAGTATTTCAGCTAGGAAATTCATACTTGATTCAGAAGGAAAGTTACACAGTGTAGGTTAAAAAACAAACCCCAGAATTGACAAGGCTGGGTTACGCCACAAACACTTTGGCACATGATTAATTAAATGCTACTGTAAGTCCTAATAGGTCAGCATCTGTTTTACAGGAGCTCCTTGGAAGCTAGTTGAAAATGTCCTGTCTCCATTTCATCACTGAAAACATGTGTTTCTCTTGCAACAAAACCCTGTTTGCTTTCTCAAGATACATTGTTGTACTTCCCAGAACGTGCTCTCTGTTTACTGGGAGCAAATGGTCCAGGGGAATGAGTGCTCAATGTGATAGGCAACATATGGGATCGAGTGAGACATCCAATCAATGTGGATGCAGTAAAAGCTGTTCTTTTGCTCAGAGTGAATGTTAATGATGTTTCCACGGTTCGTGAATAAACTCACTCAGAACATGAAGTTCTCAGGGAAAAAAAAACAACCTCTCCTGTTAAAGAAATATGCCCATGTTGCTATTGAATCAGAAGCCAGCAGTAGCAACAACAGTTGCTGACAGTATAAAAAAATAATAATCTTGTGCATTTTTTTTCGTACAGTCCATTCAAAGCCCTAAAGAGATCAATGCAGAAATATCCTAGCTGTGTATGGTGCTAGTATGTGGTCCAAGCCTACAGGATTGGGGCATCAACCTGCTCATATCTCTGGCTGTGTCAAGACTTGTCAACTTACCTGGATCCAGACCTGGGTTTTCCTGGCCACACCATATGTCTAGATTTTCTTTCTGTGGATACCAGGAAAATGGCATGTGCTCTACAGTACTTCATCAATATGCAGCCCAACAGCAAAGCTGGCATATGCTTACATCCCACATCTAACCTCTGCTTTCTCTCCTGTCTGACCACTGTGATATTTTGTCTATGAAGTCCCCCATAAAAGCCCCCTTGACATGCTCAGCCCTTCCCTCCTGTTTGGGTGCAGAAGTAATGAATGAACTTTCCTCCTTGGTCATCAGCAAGGGGTTCTCTCACAAAGATATATCTGTGCGTTTCTAGCTTGGAGAAAAATAGATTGGGTATGGCATTTGGATTCTGGTGTGAAACAGCTACAATATGGAGCTGGTGAAGCTTTTGGTACCACGGAGGTTTGGTCAAAGGTCAGACCACTCAGATATTATTGTAACATGAACAGATACCTAGAGACTACAGTTGTGGTTCTAATTATTATTATTATTATCGTTGTTGTTGTTGTGATTTGCTGCTACCAGTAAGAAGTATCTTTATCAAATAAATAAATAAATATATAAAAAAATAAATATAAGAAAACAGGGAAAGTCTTTCCATACATTTTGATACTGCTGCAAGTGCCACCGAAACAGCGACCACTGCCTTCATTGTGAACAGCCCAGTGCAAGGGCAGTTCTGGGGAAACCACAAGATTGCAAGTCCACAACAGCACCCTTTCCAGTTGGTTGGACTGGGGTGCGAGAGATGAAGATCTTATGAGCTCTCATGAGAGTGAGCTTTGAGGATGCTTCTAAGTGCTGCTTCATTATTATGCCCACAGTGGACAAGGTTTCTGAACACTCTAAAATTCAATGCATAATTCTGACAGGAATGAGGGGCTTTGGTTTTTTTTTTATACCTGCCTGGTATCATGGTTTTGGCTGGTATAGAGTTAATTTTCTTCACTGTAGCTGATGTAGTGCCTGGCTTTGGATTTAGTATGAGAATAGTGTTGATAACACACTGATGTTTTAGTTGTTGCTAGGTAGTGCTTACACTAGTCAAGGACTTTTCAGCTTCCCACACTCCGCGAGGTGCACAAGAAGCTGGGAGGGGAGGGGGCACAGCCAGGGCTGACCCCAGCTGGCCCAAGGTATGTTCCATACCATATGACGTCATGCTCAGTATACTAACTGTGGGGAGTTGGCCAGAGGAAGCTCAGGGACTGGTGTCATCGGTTAGTGGGTGGTGAGTGGTTGTATCACTCGTTTTCCCCCCCTCTGCGTTTAGCCTCCCTCTCTCTCTCATTGTTTTCCTTTTCATTATATTACTATTACTATTACTATTTTATTTAAATTATTAAACTGTTCTTACCTCAACCGACGAGTTTTCTTACTTTGGCCCTTCCGATTCTCTCCCCCATCCCGCAGGGGTGGGGGGACTGAGTGAGCGGCTGTGGGGTGCTTAGTTGCTGACCGGGGCTAAACCATGACACCTGGCCATGCTGGTGGTAACACAACATCACTGGCCCTGCTCTGCTTTGGTTCCCATCTCATAGCTGCATCCACAAGGCTCTGTAGATGGTGTGTCACATAAGGATTTGTCTACCTATCAAATACCACAAGAAGGTAAGAATGGTAAAGACGTAACAGCTTGTTGTGGTGTCTTAAAATGATGATCATCTGTAAATGCCTGTTTCTGAGGTAAGTCTGTTGCCCACTTCACTTTCAGGTGTAAGCGTTATTGGTCATTTCTGAAAATATTGTCCAAAGTCTGCCTTTAGAGAGCCACCTGAAGTCCTGTGGTCTAAAGCTTTAAAGTGCAAAATATTAACCCTAAGTCAAATCCCTGAGATTTCAATTCATGTGAACTGTGGTAAAAATACATTTATATAAACTCTACTGCCTATAAATTCATTATGATGGACACCAGCCTTGTTTTCTTCCTCTAAAAAGAAACAGTTTCAATAAGGAAGTATCGAGTAAGAATGAGCTACAACAGCTATAATTTACAAGAAAAGTGTGCTTCGTGATGAACAGGAGATAAAAGCTGCCTTGAACAGCTTACAGATTCAATAGACAGGTAATATATCCAGAGACAGGCTCAATCATTCAATAAAGGGCCAAAAAAAAAAGCTTTTTTTATTGAGTGTGGATTTGATTTTAGTCAGTGTATTTTCATGTTACCAAGCCATTCATATGTGGATTTTTGTCTCCTTATCTGGATTACAGAGAAAGACAAGTTTTCCTAAACAGGCTGCATCAATCTAGACATTCCAGCTAAAATTCTCAGCACAAAGTCCTGCAAACTGCTGCAAATAATTAATTATTGGGCACATCCTTTACCATCTCTGAAGCAAAGATTCAGATAGGAACAGGAAGAACAGGAACACTGCGTAGCATTTTAGTGATGTTTTTATTAGATGGAAAGAAAATATGTGACTAATTCTTAGTTGAAGGAATTGCCTACAGTTATGTAGTTAACTTCTAATTTATTGCCAAAATTTATTTGCTGTTAGGTGACATTGACTCTGGTGACCAATGCCTCAGATTATTTTTTAAGGAACAATTTTATAGCTGAAAAGACCACATATTACAGAGCCATTTATAAAGTTTAAATGTCTTAAGCTAACAATATGTGATTGCACAGCCAAAAGTGAAAACATTATGGCTTGCTAGGAGAACTCATAACTCTAATACATGGTTGTGAAATTGGGCTTACGACAATGAAAACACAGCTTATGTCAGCACACTTCCTCTAATGAGGCTGCAATTGTAATAGAAATCTCTGTGCTTCATCTTACCTAGGCACTCAGCTTATGCCTGTTCCCTGATTGTTCTGATTTCATGCAGTCACACTATGAAGCTTTTGTATGAATATTTAATACTGCGATTTGCATTACATTGGTGCCTCATTGTGCGAGGGACTGTACAAACCACATAGTGAGAGCCAGTCTTGCTGCAAAGAGTTTAAATTTTAAATTGACAGGAAGACAGAGAGAGTGGGAGAGGAAAGAAAAGTATAGAGAAGGAAAGCGGCACACCTACAGTCTCCCTGCAAATATGTGGCAGAGAGAGAGAGTACTTCTGAGCCCTGTGACCTATTCATTCTCTCTCTAGGAAGCTTATTCATGTCTTTTGGTTGTGATAACAACATTAAGCACTCTTGATAATTTACATCTTTACTCAATAACTAGATATTGGCTCCTTCAAAGGGATTGTGTCTGTTCGTGTTGTAAGGGACATCTCATCACTGGCAGAAGCAATACAAATATTTCATTCACAAAAGGAAGGCCACTAAGAGCCTGTTTTAAAGCCACGGAACTATCACCTTTTCTCATGCTTTGTGCGCTTTTGTTCTTGGTCTAATCTACTTTATCTCTGTTCTTGCCTTATCTTGTGCTTAACTACCAGTACACAGTGACACCTGCAATTTCACAGCAAGGCTATGAAGCCACTGAAAAATTTAACACTTTTTTTTAGATGAGACCTATAATGATGCTAGTGGTTTCTCTGCTAAAATCATAATCTTTTCTTCACTCCTTTTTAATCAGCGTCATTCATCTATGCCATCGTGAATGCTAAAACTACCTTCAAGAGCAAATTTATTTTGGAAACTAGGTACAGAAATTTGTAATTTGCTATTCCCAGCCCATATTTTATTAATGGTTTTAATGTTGCCAGTTATTACTTCAATAACCTTCCATTCAAGCAGTTAAAAGGCAGATGATATATTTGTCTTATAATGATTCTTCATCAATTAATTGGCAAGGCTGGAGGTGCTTTGAGCCAAGTGATAGCCAAATGCTCTGATGAGATGGGATAGAGGAACACAAATGCAAGTGAGAAGTACTTGCTTGTGATGTGATATTTATGAAGGAAAGTCAATTGAAAGCCATATTTTTGAAACGATGAAAAATCACATCAGAATTAAACTTCATGGTGATACAGACACAGTAGTTTATATGCTGTTTAATTTCTTTCCGTGGATCCTAGTGTTTATACTGTGTATCCAGACTGAGGGCAAAATCAGAAGCTTCACTAGCTATCTAGAATAGAATGGAATAGAATAGAACAGAATAGTTCTGTTGGAAGGGACCTACAACAATCATCTAGTCCTATTGCCTGACCACTTCAGGGCTGAACAAAAGTTAAAGCATGTTATTATGGTTTAAAATTATTTTATTTTACTGGGGAACAGGCTTCCTAGAGAGGTTGTCAATGTCCCAAGTCTGTCAGTATTTAAGAGACATTTGGACAATGCCCTTAACAACATGCCTTATAGGTGCACATCCTTGCAGAAAAGTGTGTATGCTTTCGTGAGTACGGATGGATGGATGTAGCTGTTTGTCTATCAATCTATACCTCTGTCAACTTGAGGATTTTAAGGCTGTTCTTTCCTAAAGGACATGACCACTTAAAACTTCACTCTGACAGTAAAGGGAGAGCTTCGTCCATACGCATGTGGGTAGGTCTAATTCTTCCTAGTACAAAGCAGTGATGCAAATGCTCTGTATTACTATTTTTATATATTGCTATTATATATGTATATATATATATACACTTACAGCTATGCATGTGTTTCTGTATATAAACGGAATTGCTCCAGAAAGTCTTTTCAGAGTCCAGTCTAGGGCTGGAGGTTGTCTTCCATTAGAGGAGCAAAGAGTTGTGTTTACCTTTTATGAGATTGAAATGAAGAAGTTCTAGGATCCAGTCCTGTGGTTCAGTTTTCTTAGCCATGTAGCTTCTAGAAAGATGCTATTTACATCCTTTGGCTTGAATTTTTTCATTTCTTAGCCACACTTTTGAAATGCACAGGAAACAAAGATGTGCTTCTTTATAATAAAGTCTTACCAATTATTCAGTTTTAAAACATTACCCACACATACACACAAAAAATGAATGTTTAATCTGAGAGAGAAATCATATGTGTCAAGGTGGAAGAACTACACAAATTTTCATTTTAAAGAATCTGTAAAAATGTAATATCAAAAATGTAAGTTATGACCCATTCTAGGAGAAGGTGCCTGAATTGTTGGTCTTTTGTTGCCTCATATATATTGTTATAAACACTTCTGCATAGAAAGTGAATAGTATTATCATCTCCAGGAGGAAAAAAATAATAAAAAAAAGAAAGCCCAACAACAACAGATATTTCCTAATCATCTTACTTGAAGAGAGATGCTAGCTGTGAGCCATTAGTGTGTGTGGAGAGAGATAATTAGAAGAAAAGCAGAGATTAAACAAGAAAATTTAATTTATGTGTAAAAAGGCAAATGCTCTGAGATAAATGTTTAATCCAGAATATTTAACTATTTCGTTGTTCAGCCTCAGTCTGCTCCTTGAAATGAAATTGAATGAAAAGAAATGGAAACTCATGGTCCTTTGTGCTTTCCTAACTGGATCTACTTCTTGCCTCTTGTTTTATTTTGGGATGGTAAACTAGGAAAGGGAAGGCTCATTTTCCCCGCTTTTAAATACTTGTATCAGCCAAGGTCTCTTGAATGCCAATATATAACTGCATATGTATATTTATAAAGTTGCAGAGTAGCTACTCTTTGTGATAATTCAACACATCAATACACTGGGCGACAAGTGATTTCTCCCAGGAGAGTCAGATCCTGAAGTGGAAAACCACCCAGAGGAGGGTCCTGGAGGGTGCGATATCAAGTGCCTTTGGAGTGATTGATGGCCCCAGTGGCCTCCAAGCCCAGTATGGGTTTGGGGAAGAGTGGCTGGAAAGCTGCCCAGTGGAAAAGGACCTGGGGGTGTTGGTAGACAGCCGGCTGAACAGGAGCCAGCAGTGTGCCCAGGTGGCCGAGAAGGCCAATGGCATCCTGGCTTGTATCAGCAATAGTGTGGCCAGCAGGAGCAGGGCAGGGATGGTGCCCCTGTGCTCGGCACTGGTGAGGCCGCACCTCGAATGCTGTGTTCAGTTTTGGGCCCCTCAGGACAAGAAGGACATTGAGGTGCTGGAGCGTGTCCAGAGAAGGGCAACGAAGCTGGGGAAGGGTCTGGAGCACAGGTCTGATGAGGAGTGGCTGAGGGAACAGGGTTTGTTTAGCCTGGAGAAGAGGAGGCTGAGAGGAGACCTTATCGCTCTCTACAGCTACCTGAAAGGAGGTTTTAGCGAGGTGTGTGTTGGCCTTTTCTCCCAAGTAATAGCAATAGGACAAGAGGAAACAGCCTCCGGTTGCATCAAGAGAGGTTTAGATTGGATATTAGGCAAAATTCCTTCACTGAAAGTGTTGTCAAGCATTGGAAGAGGCTGCCCAGGTTTGAGTCACCACCCCTGGAGGTATTTAAAAGCATGTAGACCTGGTGTGTAGGGACATGGTTTAGTGGTGGACTTGGCAGTGTTAGGTTATGGTTGGACTTGATGATCTTAAAGGTCTTTTCCAACCTAATGATTCTATGATTCTATGAGTCTATGGCTTTGAAATCCTTGGCTACTGAAACTCAATGTCTGCTCTTTACCCTGCAGATAATTTTTTTATCTCTTGGAAGAAAGTTGCCTCTGAAGTTTCAGGGAGACTGAAAAGCTGAAGCTACAGTGTGAAAATGATGCTGTTTTCCTGATATCTGTAGGGTGTAAATTATGGAAACTGTTTAGCTGTGCTACCAACATGCTGGTTGCTGTTCAAAAATCATTGAAGGAGTGGGGTGCTTCCCTCACAGACGTCTGTCAGACAAACAGACAGACAATTCACAGACTGCAGAAGAAATTATTGAGACAGGGAGAGATAGCTTTAGATTTCTAGTTACCTAAATGACTTTTCCCTAAATCAACTCCATTGCCAAAGAATGAATATTAAAAAAAAAGCTGAAAAGTGCCAAATTCATCCTGAGATATATCCTTATAATACAGTAACAACAGGTTGCCTTGGCATCTATATATCTTACCATTTCTGTTATTCTGACTGGAGGCTGATTCTTAATCTGCCGTACCAAGACTCCTTTACACTGTTCTGTAAAAATCTAGGACTGTTCAGTGGTCAAAAAGTGTACACATATGACACAAACACACTGAGCATAAAAATACTTACAAAAAATAGTGAGATTCGGGAATGTTTAGGGCACATGGGGCCTTGCAGTTTTGGGACGTGAAGCTCATACAGCTCCTAAATTGGTTCCAGTATTTTTCTTGACTGCACAGCTTCTGAATTACATTATTAACCAGGTTGTGATTTACAGCAGTGTAATCAATTGAGAAGCCAGACCCTAGTAAGCTCAAAACACAAAGGCCTCTGACTAGCTCTGAATCTCAGCACATCTAGTACTTTACTTTTAGGGTTTTTTATTGGGAAAGGAAACACATTAATTAAATACATAATTTTGGATCATAATAGGTGTGAATCTGGAGTCTGCCTGGAACAGAAGTACCACAGTTCTGTCTGGTCTTGTTAACCTACTAGTGAAGTAAAGAGGATTGAATGCAAAGGTTTTTTGTTTTGTCTTTTTTCTAATTTCATTGAAGAAATCTTTTGCTGAGGCCTATTTAAGTATATGCCACACTGAAACACTCAAAACTGCAGAAGACAATATGGTGAGGATGCACTGAATTGCACTCTTTTTATCCCCTGCCAAGGAGAGGGTGACTGGTTCAGCTGTAGATGCTGCAAGTAGAGGTCTGCTCTCACTCAGAGGACTCTCACCAAGATGTCAGTGAGATCTGAGGGCAGTTGCTTCTGGGCATGGTAAAAGCTTTTGCGATTTCCTGGTGTGAGTGAATTAAAAATGAAAAAAAGTGGGTTCAGGACTCAGCAGGGCTGTGAGATGCAGTGATGGGAGGGTGACAGGAGTGTATTGCTACATGTGTTAACAATTAGCATCACTCACAAATTCAGGTACAAGAGAAGGCGAACAAGCAAGGGCTGTTAAAAATCAATAGTGATTCCAGGTTCACTTGTATGACAGAGGGGATTTTTTTCTAAAACCTGACATATTAAATCTCCTATTATAACTGAAATCAGCTGCTAATATACATGGATAAAGTATCAGTGCAGCTAAAGAAAGGAATGTGTACAGGCCATAGCAAGCTGTTGTGAAATGCAGGTGTGAGTTTGTTGTACCTAGCTTTTAGTGCCCTTAGTACAGCTTAGACGGCAACAGAATGGAGCCTAGGGAGCAATTCTCATCAGCAGCTCATCACACAGTAGATGACTATTTTTCATCCAGACTATCACTATAAGCTCTACTCACCATATTGACTCTATTTACTCCATACAGATCTCAGTTGATAACGGAGGCAAAGACACCATATTAGCCATCTACAAGGATAGGACCTATATCTCAGTTAATAATATAGGCTATCTGTAGCTAATAGCACTCCAACTGCCTTCTGATTGGAAGAAAATCTGTGATACAGGTTTGGTCTTTTTTCCTCTGCAAATTAAATATTTAAACCAAACATTGCTAATATGCTGGTGCTGTGCCATGGAAGAGCTGTCCATTAGGACATGTGCCTGCTTTTAAATAGGCTGATCAGTATGTGTGTGTATGTGTGTGGGTAAGGAAAAACTCAGTTTAGTTTATGCAGGTGCATTACGCAGGTGTCCTGAACACTGCAGTGCATCACCATCTGCAGGTGGTGCTTTATGTGACATCTGTCAGAAGCAGCTCATTCTCTCCTGTCTCAGCCTCAAGGCAGAATTGCATGATGACTGGCTTATTGCATTTTGCCTTTTTTGTTGTTGTTGTTGTTAAATGATGTGGTTTTATATGGTAAAGAAATGTCCAGGCAGCACAGGTGTATTCTCAGTGACTGAGCATCATAACACCAATACCCAGTGCTCTAGATCATGTGAGGCAAAAAAGGCTGCAGTGGACCACATGGCAATGAAGAGGCCCAGAATCAAGTTTCAAAAGGAAAATGTACTTTTTTATGGTAAGGGGAATATGGTCCCTGCTGCTTTTCATCACCTTGGCTTCTCTCCTGCTCTGGTACTTTATACATCCAATACAACAGGCTCTGAAACCTGTGAGCTACCAGCCTTGCCTCAGGGTGCAATAGGGGAAGCATGTGTAGGAGCAAATATTGGACTCCAGCTTGATGCAAGATTGATTAGGCCTGAGAGCATGTCTGTCTGAAGGAGTGCAGACAGTTGTGTCTGCGTCTTCCCCACCTGTGCTTTGAGCCATCTGGACTCGAGCCAGCTCTGATATGGAAGCCGTGCAATCACAGTTGATAAGACAGTGCCTGAACCAGAACTGGCTTGTGTTCAGCTAGCTTTGAGCCATGAATGACTGCCGGCACCTTCCCACACATATTGAGTGCCCTTCTCCTCAACTTCCCTTGCAGCGTGAAAGCTTTGGAGTGACCTGGGGGTTTCTTTTGGCAAATTTGTTACAGAGATTCACGTCACCTTTCTTAAAGCTTTGTCCCCTTCAGAGCTAAGGGGTACCTCAGGATTGAACCCTCTGTATCTAAAGGGCTTTCTCCTTAGAGGTCTGGATGTACAAGCCTGGGTGAAAAGAAATTCTGTGCCATTTGTGAGTTCAGGTGAGCTGACCTCCTTCCAGGGAAACTTGGGGAAAGGCCAGGGCAGTGAGCTGCCTTCTCCAAACCCAATCAGCAGCCTGGTTCAGCAGCTATGGTGTAGGCATGACTTCTTTAAGTTCTGCAACAATTTCCAGCTCCAAGACTGTGTATTGCCTGCCGTCCGTTAGGCCTATGGATTACCCTTATCCCTAAGCCTTTAATATGGAAGAGGAGGAGAAGACCACTTCTTAAACTCTTCAGCATGCCCATGCAAGGGCCAAGGACATGCTGAGCTGTTCCTTTAGCACAAAAGGAAGGTCTCTGCTTAGACATGTTACCTGATGGCCTTCTGCAATAAAACCTTTAAGTGACCCTCCCATCTATCTGTTTGCCATTTGATAACAAGACAATGTTTTAAATATGTCCTGTTAGTATTATTCTTTGTTAAATACTGACAATGGATTTGACAGCCAACAAGGAACAGCAGAAGATGCCATTCTCTGGTACTGCCAAGGTGGAGAGTGCAGACATGGGGCAGTTGGCTAGTTGCGTCCCTGGGCTCAGTTCTGCTTGTTTCACACAGCAGAAAATGTGATATCAAGAGCAGTACGTCTTTTAAGCACGGAATTGCACAGCACTAAGATTTACTTATGAAGGAACCAGCCCTTCAACTGAGACTTTATGGTGGCCGACTTGAGCATCTGCCCAAACACTTTGAGGTTTCTTTTGCAAGAGTTCTGCCAGATCCAGTTGGAGGACCTAACTCCTAACTATTATTCATGGAAAAAACAGTCCATCTGTCATCAAGATTTATCTGGGGATAAATATTAAAATTCACTTCTGATCTGAAATGATAATATCGTTCTTGTGTATATTCCTTAAGGATGGCAGTCTGGCTAGATGTCAGTGTGGTCAAAAGTTGGCCTGTTTTAGAGTGGGAACAAAAGGAGAGGGATATATTATTTTTATATATATGCATATATGCATATGTACATATATATGCACATATATATATGTGTATTCATGTATGTGTAAATATACATATAAATGTGTATCTCTACATACTGCAAGCAAAGTCAATGTTCCTGTCAGTACTGTATGCTTTGAATGCATGGAGGGTGAAAATATTTGAAATCCTTCTCCCCCGAATTTTTTTTTCTTCTAAATTCCTCTTCCTCCCACCAAACTACTGGAGTGACAGAGCCATCCACCTTATTAATGAAAGTAGTATTCTAAAGAAACAATAGCATGCACCTTGGACTTGGATATGGATCCTGAGTTGGTATGAAATACCCTAATTAATAGAGCTTCCATTGCTACAACAATTTACAGTTAAGCTACTGCCTTATATTTTTATGTTATTTGATTTTATTTTGAGCAGCAGTAAATTTTAAATCAGTCTCCCCCCACCCTTTGTGTACTCTTGCCATTGGTGAATGATATATTTTTAAAAGACTTTAGAGGATTAAGCTGTTTAGGGGTCATAAAATGAATCTACCAACTTCATCATACTGAAATATGACCTTTTTCTGCTTAAAAAATCTTAAAATAATTAGGTCAACATTTTCATTGTTGATATTTGTGCTACAGTAATTCATGGCTGATAATTTAATTGAATTTTCATATGTATGAAGCAGATGTTATAGGTTCTCTGCTACATCACTATGGTAGTGTTAGTCATGCAGATTTATAATAAAGCAATCCCTTATTGTTCCTTCCCACATTTATCTACATTTTGTGCTGCAGCTGATTTTGCAATTGTCTCATTTAATTATGAACATTGACATCATTTACAGGATTTATGAATCTAATTAAGTGGGCTCTAATAGAGAAGTTTCAGACATAAAGCCAAGAGACTAATATATGTTTGCTAGTGGTTTCTATTGTTTCTCTTAAGCAAGAGAAGTGAGAAAAAAAATAAGGTCTTTGTTTCCTGATATCTGAAGGATTCTTAAAATAAAATATTTTAGTCTCCTCAATCACATATATATGAAGGAATATTTTAAAATCTTAAATTGATTGTTAATAGTAAACACTATGTAAAAGTAACAGAGCAGAATACAAAAGTAGAAGTGGTAGTAGGAGCTGGGAAACCATGGTTATAAGTAGTCTGTTGACCAACGAGTTTTTATAACAACTGGTAAACCATTTATTAAAATGTATATTTATTCATTGAATAATCCTTTATAAACTGTATGTGTGTGACATTAATACAAAGTGTGAGCCTTTTCATTGTCCAGGCAAAGATAAAACGAAAGAGATTTGTTGATTAATGATCCTCTAAACTGGTGGAATGGTCCAGCAAGGTCAGGAATGAGAAAAAATCCAGTTCATTAGTCAGCAAGTTTTCCTCCTCATGGTTTTATTGCTCAAGCTTGCTTATTTATTGGTCAAGACAAGGGAAATGAACAGGAAAAAGGCCAGCTAGGGTTATAGTCCTGCTCTGTAACAGGCAGTAAGGCTTCCTGCCCTTCAGGAGTTTCCGTTTCTGCTCATCCCCCAGCCATTGAGTGTTAGTGTGGTCACTATTCCCTGAAAACCACAAGTAATATTAACTTAGTCTGACCTCCATCATAGACAGGGCAATAACTGTGTTTGTTTATTTCCATACTCTGTTTAAGATTGATGGTCCTTTCTGTTTTAAAGCCTTCAAGTGAAGGGAGGGTCTATTATGCCCACAGATGCTTTGTCTGGTCATTTATTCAGGACTAGGCTCATCACCACGAGCACTTTCTTGTTAAGTATGAGAGTGGGGTAGATGGGATCCTATTGGTGGAGGTGAAGATGTTCAGAACAACCTATGTGTGATACGTATTTCCTATCTCATGGTAATACCTCATATCTTAATAAGTCTTAAGGAGGTAGTGGGCACTGAAAATTATTTGAATCTGGAGTAATCCATAGCTGATGAAAAATGATGTTTGGTGAATAATGAAACAGCAGAATTCAGAGGGACGTCAGTCATCTAACCTATTCCTCTGCCCCAACCGTTATCCCTCTTTACCTTTACTAACCTTCCTCTTCTCCTTCCTCAGTTAGGAAATTCAGCAGTGTCTCTAAGCAATCTGCTTGGATGAGTAGTAGTTGGGAAATTCTGTGAGTTTAAAATAATTCTGTCCTGTATTGATTTAAACCTACAATTTTTGTGTCCATTCCCAGAAAACATGAAAAATAATTTATTGCTTTCTTTTACATATTTGAAGGTTTGTATGTCTCCTTTTAATATTCTGTAAGTTGAACAGCATTCATTTTTTATAGTAGGGAGTGGAGTGAAGTATTTAATACCCATGAATTGAATACCTATGTGTAGTATTTTTAAATTATGTAGCTGCCTCCCCCAACTTTTCAGCATAATTGTAATGAACACTATTTCTTTCAATTCTGATCTTTTCATCAGAATCTTGTTGGTTTTGTTTTTTGTTTTCATTAAAGACACAGCTCCAGGAGTCATGGGATTATTTGAAACTTTCAACTTTTCTTAG
>WEKW01020861.1:82139-132573 GCA_013389905.1 Sula dactylatra | reverse complement strand
TCAACCATATAAAATACTTTTTTTTTTTCTTTAAAGGAGCAGATTGGCAAAAGCTCTTATTTTGCTTATTTTAGCAATTCATGTGAAAGAACATTTGCTAACATTGTGTTGGCTAGCAGACCACATAACAGATGTGAAAGCTTCTCAGCACCTATGGTCAATAAGGAAATGGCTACTGTACTAGTTGACAAACTGCAGTGTTTTTGAGAAACTCATTCACTCCAGAAGAAGTGTGGTATCGTTCTCAGAACGGAGGAAAATCTGATGGCTAGAGTATGTTATTTTTTATTTGCGTGCTTTCAATTTGAATAAAAAACAGATGCAGAGGTACTAGCTTTCATTCCTCATAATATTGTCACTCTTATCAGCAAGCTGAACTGATAATATGTTGAAAAACTGTAGCTGGGTGGCCATTATGTTTAATCTTCCAGCAGTTATTTTTGCCTTGTTGTTTCTCACCCTTATGAAGACTGCCTTGCAAATACCCCATGGTATATCCAGTGCCACCAAGCACATATTTCTGGTGGAGTTCTTCTGTAATCACATGGAAAGCAAATCAGACTAATTGTAAAGTAAAAAAATGGATCAGGTTGTGTGAGACCCACAAGGTGACTTTACAACAAGAGTGCTATCAAAGAAGGAGAGGTGTGACTAGAATTAAACAGAAGACAGCTGTGGCAGTGGGGTGCCAAATGACAGGGTGGAGTCATCTGTCTGAAAATATCATAATGTCTGCCACTTAAGCATACACCAGTGCTTGAATAGGTAATTTATTAGAAAGTTAGAGTATTGCTCTTCTTGTTTATGTTCCTCTGTGTATTAGAGAAACAGGAATGTTTCATCTTAATATGCTGAATGTGTTTTTATTCTGTCCACAATCCAGAGTTAAGTGATTTAATTTTCATGTCTGACTTCTATTTCTTCCACAGAGCCAGAAATGTTACGTCTGCAATGGTCTGATGCAAACACCTTTAGAAGTCAGTGGAAAGTCTTCTGCTGACATTAACAGGCTTTAAATCAAAGTTTTAAGTGAAGGACTGAATTGGTAGCTTCTGTGTTTCTACAGATTAGTTTATTGATAACATTGGGCTATATTTTGAAGTGGAGATCCACTTTACTAAAAGTAACTGTAAATCAGCTAATTGCTCCTCTATGTGCAATGTCTGAAAATAGGCATGCTCTTTTCTGAAATCACAGTGGACTTTTTTTGTTTTCCTCTCTTCTTAATGTGGTTCCATTGTGTTAAACCAAAAGGAAAATTAAATCTTTTTATTGCTATCAGCTATTCATATTGTTATAATCTGTGTATCTGTCAACCCTGGGTATTCTTGAAGGGGATGGTGAGAATGGGGAATGAACTCATCTGAACTCAGCAGGAAATTAAGGAGGTACTTGCAAAATAAAATGAGCTACAAATAGAAATGCTTGCAAAAAGGGAAGAAAGAATTAATGGAAGAAGAATCTGGAAGTACAGAAGAAAGAGTTTATTAGTTCTAAGCTAAGGGGCCATGCCCAAAGTAAGGATAAGAGTGGATAGGTGGGATGCGGGGAATTTGTTCTTCTCTGTTTTCCTGTGGGATCTAACAATTACTGATGTGAGGAATACATGAGGCTGGCTTCCTGCATGCTCTAGTGTGCTCTGGCTTTGGAATTGTGTGAATTGCCAGCAACTTGTCAATCTAACAGAGGTTTTTGCATTCCCTTTTTCTTCCTTTGCGAATTCCTATGAATCTGAGGACTTCTGTTCTTCTGTACATTTTATCTTGTCTCTCTGTAAAGGGAATATAGGGGAAAAGAGGTGCTTGAAATATACTCTAAAGACAGTGCTTGGATAGAGGAGCTGAGAACAGGTATCCCTGATGCACATCACAGACTCTCACGTGCTAGCGCTGCCGTGTAGCAGTGACAGCAAGAAAGCAGTTCACAGCTTTTTAAGCTTCCCTCCCCCCGTATGTATTTATATCCATGGATATTCCCATTCTGCTGAGAGAACCATATTTAGAGAGATGATTTTCACACCTGTAATTACCACTTATTTTTCCCATCTTGGAATAGAAGTGCTAACATGTGAGGACATGGACTAAATTTGTGATTTTTTTTTCAGGGGTCTAATGAACCCTTTGAAAACATTTCCAAGCATATTCATACCCTCCACACCATGCTTACAATGCATACAACAGACAAAAGAACATTTCAGAAGAAAGTCATATCCTTTATTTTCATCCAAACATGGCACTAGTTCCACGTAAAACACTCTAAAAAAACTGCTTTGTGCTTGACTGCTGTCTTGTCTTATGGTTACAAGTTCATCATGGGTACAAGTTACTCCTGGGGAGATTCCAACAGGACACAAGAGGACAATTTTTCACGATGAGAACAGCCAGCCATTGGAATAATCTCCCCATGGAAATGGTGGGTTACCCAACACTGGACACTTTTAAGATTCAGCTGGACAATGTGCTGAGCCATCTTGTCTAGACCGTGCTTTTGCCAAGAAAGGTTGGGTCCTTGAGGTCCCTTCCAACCTGGTATTCTATGATTCTACAATTCTATGATTGTCTGAGAATCTGTTTTTCTTACTGAAACAGACCCCAATACCCTGCTACCCTTCCAGCCTTCCTCATCAGAAGCAGGCAGACAAGGTAAAAACCAGACTACCAAAGGAAGCAAACCACCCCCTTGGAAACAGAGTGGCAGAAATTGTTAATTAGACACGAAGCTGCCCACAAGGCCCTGTGTCCTTCTGCAGTGTTGAGCTCAGTCATCTTGAGCCTCTAAAAGCAAATGCAGATGAGGAGCACATATATAATTCTGCCATCTCTAAGTGATATACTGTGTCTTTACCACATGCGTGTGCTCCCTGTCTTTGAAATGAATAGAGTGGGAAATGCCTGTTATAAAATGCCTTCCATGATCTGAAAAAGCAACACATCTGCTAATATTTAGTTCTTCCATTTCCTTTTGTAATCCCCTCACCCTTCATACACAATGCCATCTAACACCCCTCTTTCATTTTCCCAGGATAAACTCCACAGATTTCACTCATCTCACATTTAACGGATGATAATCCCCAAGACAAAAAAGAGAAATTATGCTAAGCTTCTGGCACAATCTATTCAGTGCACCACTGAAATGAGGCACTGCAGCCTCTGTTGAGGTGCATTTGCAGCTCTTTCTTTCTCCACATATGCAGAGGATGCCTGAAGCACCTCACATCACAATCACAGCTCTCCTGATTGTTCCATATTATCTTCAGCCTTTCAGGACACTTACAGCTAATAAACTGGGTACAGCTGAACTACTGGCAGGTGCTTCATTCTTTCTAGCACTTCACTCAGTGTTAACAAAATTAAAGATATTTGGGTTAATAGTGTATGCGTATGGCTTATCTCTGTTATTTCCTGGCTTTCAAAGGTCTGTGATTTAGGAGCTCAGTTGCAGAAAATACCGTTGGTAGCTGCAAATAGCTCTTGGCTTTTGGGAAGTATTATATGTCTCGATGATTCCGAGTATTTTCACAAGAACATGAAATTCCTCCCCAAGCATACAGCCTGAATTAAGATGCTGGGCATATTTTGGACTCCAATGACAAGAAGTGAAGGTATTTTCTTTCCCTCTTTGAGTTATAGCTGAAGTCTGCATGAGGAACAACATGATTCTTGCGTAAGGTTCTTGTTTTACAGATACTCAATGGAAAGAGGGAAAAAATCTTCAAGCTCTCATCCTTCAAACACCAGTCCCAGACACCATATTCTCATGTTACAGACTCTGAGAGTCACATCTAGAAAATGCTGAACGTTTCTTTCAACAGTTGAGCACACCCTGGGTTGTTTTTTGCTTTAGTGGGCATTAAGGAGCCTCATCAACTTCCAGAAGTGCCTGCAGCAGCACTGACCACCAGTGGGATTTCTGCATCAGGGAGGATCCCAGGAGGAACATTGCTTTTTGTGGTGCTGTGTACTGCTCCTGCACAAAGTTGCCCCATGACAGTGCCCATGGCCTCAACACACAGCCTCCTCCTTCGTCAGTAGGAAAGCACAGAGGAAGATGTTTGTTAGAAGGGTTACAATCACAACTATCCCTTTAAGGAAGTAGGACATAATCTGTCCTTAATTAGCTTTAATAGGTAACTTATTTTATCTTATTTTCACATGAGTTAGCTGACTATTTCAGGCTTCTTTTTTTAAACCACGTGGAAATCCCATAAAGCTTGGATAAAGTAAAGCAACCATTCCTGTAAACCTTCTCTTTTGGTGAAGAGATGTTTTTGATTAAGAGATGTTTTTAACCTGTGATCAGAGGGTCCTTAATAGAGCTGTATTGAATAGCATTCAGGAGCTGAGTATCTTTTGTGTATGCTCTTCATATCCAGAGTATATTCAGTTCTGCTGAGTTGCAGAATACTGCTTCTGCTGTGCTCAAGACTGATCTCCCCTTTCAGTTAAGGCATCATTTTTTCTCCTTAAAGAATAGGTGACCTCAGTCCTAGAATGAAGTGCATGGTGATTTTTAAAGCCAGGAAGATGTGCCACCTCATATTTTCTATATGTACCTCAGTATATTTTCTATAGAAATATACTCTATCCTATTTAACAGAAACTGGCCTTTTATTCTATCTTCTGAAGTAAGGCACGTTTACCTGACCTTCATCTAGAAAAGGAGCTGTAGGTCTTCAAACAAATTAAGGATATCAAAATGCCTGACTTCCAGGAAGTCCTGCACCACTATATTCCCATATATCACTGATGTGTGAAGCCTACGCCATGACCTAATTCTTTACTTAATAGAAGTTTTCCTATGGATTTAGCTGGTGCAGGAATTTTTTGTGGGGAAATGAATTATGCCAATATAAGCAGAGTCCTGTCAGTAATGTTCATTTAGTCCATATGAAGCAAAACCATAAAGGCCTCAATTTCTAACAGTAACCACCAAGACTCTGGCTTTTGCTATAGTTCTGCTGGATCACTTTTCCAGCCCTTTTGACTGATCTTTCATACTCATGTCCTGTGTGTCTGCAAAACACTGTTGCAGTTAATTTTGTGCAAGTGATAACTCCCATGATTCCCATCTCACCCCTACACTTCTGCAATTATTCTTGTTCCTTCACTGCAGAGAATTAGTCTCACATTTTCATATTATTTTTGAAGAATTTTGCGCATACAACTCTGCTTATGTCTGCAGATTTAAGACCTGTTCCAGCTTGCTGTACTTGTCCTGCCCTTGATTTACTATTTGAAATAATAAATGTGGAGCATTTATGTAACACTTTGCCTATGGAGGCTCTCTGGTGCAGAACAAAGGCGGCAGGCAACACTACCTCTGTTTTACAAGTGGTAATACATGACATAACAGCGGTTTCAGACATTTCAAACAGACCTAAAATTAAGGCTGGAATTCAATGGAGCCGTACTAGACCTGAGCAAAGCAGTGTTGAATTGAGTATGTGTAAAACACCAGCCCTGTGATATCTCCTTTCACTGACACAGGGCTGAAGAACAGCCACATTGAGACAGAGGGAGACAAAGTGCCAAAACAAGCACCTACTGCTGGGCACAAGTGTAAACTGGGTGAGGAGTGGCTGCAGAGCAGCCCTGCAGAAAGGGATCTGGGGATCTTGGGGTGCTGGATGACAGCAGGCTCAATATAAGTCAGCAGTGTGCCCTGGCAGCTGAGAGGGCAAACTGCATCCTGGGGTGCATCAAACACAGTATAAATAGCTGGCGAAAAGAGATGATTATCCCTGCTGTATTCAGACAGGTGTTTCACATACATTTACCCTGCACTTTGACACCCCTGGTATGTACACTGAGATCTTAAGCCAGCCTAAAGCAGCATAGCTCTATGAAAGCCAACAGAATGACACCACTTAGAGCCAGCTGACAGCCTCAGTCATAAACATCCCTCCTGTGAAGAGAGAGACAGAGCTGAGCTTGCTTTTTAAGATGCAGATGGGATATTGATTGAAGAAGAGATGTAGACCACCAGGAGAGTTTTGTTTCTGGTATAAGCATCAGTCTTCGTTATAGATTAAAAGCAGTGTGTCCATGCAATGGCTCCATTTCTCTCATCATTTGTTTTAATTGCTGATGACTCATTGTTTTGCCTCCAGTCACTTTGCTGTGACAACAATGATTAATAAGGATAATTCAGAAAGATATGTTTATGAAGAAAGTAGGATTTAATATCTGGGTGACAAACATATAACTTACCTTGTAAAATGAGAAGTCTAAAATTAAATTAAAATTTAGAAAATACTGTCAATTCTGTAAGCCATGCTGTGCTTTTATGTGACAAGCGAACTGTAACCCAATCACGCTAACAAATCACTATATATTTTACACTAAATAATTAGAGAGAAATGGGATACTATATAAAAATGTGCATGGGTTTCATTTTGGTTAATCACAAGGCGTTTTCAAGACTAAAGAATATCAGTAGCAAATAGCTGTTCTGCAATTCCATGTGCAGTCCCTGTAGAAACCACATTCAACTTGGAAATGAGGCATAAACAGAGGATTTTCAAAGGAATTAATAACAGCCATGAACTGGAACCCAAAACTCCTTTTCACGTTTTAGATACCACCTGATGTGACAAAGAATAGCCACAACCTGCTTCTTATTTCAGGAAACAGATGCACACTATGAATTGCAAAGGCTTTGCTCTATTTTGTTTCAGAATTTATTATCTCACTGGCTGAGACTTTATAGGTACTACCTTTTGCAGCTAAGATTCAAATAATATACTTCCTGTGCCACACAAGGCCAAATTTTCAGCCACATTCAACTTCTGCTAGTGCAAACACGTCAGCCTGGTGTTTTGTTTGCAAACGGATGTTTGCATTTTCCAGGGAGATTATGGGAATAATCCATCCAATATTAAAGACTGTCACACAGAGCTTGGTCAAAGTTTCCAAATCTAACATCAGACTTCTGAAACTCTACACAAATAAAACGAGATTAACTTTCAGGAACACTAGAAACCTGTCACTGCCATTGACCTTAACAGGAGTTTGGGGTACTCCACAACTTGGAAAATGAAGTCACTTTTATTTAGCTGCCTAGATATGAATTTAGGACCTTAATTTAGATGCTCAGTCTATGGCCATCCCACCAAGTTAAACATGATGGGGAAAGCTCCTGGGTATGGAGGCCAATTGCCCTGGAATAACTCACATCTACACTAGTTAGCTGTTCTAGACATGAAGAGAGGGTGACTAAATGCCAACTATCTATTGGGAATGACCCCTGGGCAGTTTAACATCCAGGACATACCTGGGATTTCAGTAAAAGGGATGGTATGAAAAGTCCATACACATACCAGGGAAGAGTCTAATGGTTTATTAGCAAAGACGACCTTGATCCATGGCGTAGGAATATTCCTGGGCACACTTGGATTTATTACCATATGTGCAGTGTTTTGTTTCATAATTTTGCTTGGAGATTTTAGGAGAGTTACATTTAAGCTATGCATTGGGATAATCATGTGGGTTTTACTCCATTGAGAACCTTAGCTTGCCATGAAGTTAATTTTTAGAAACTTAAGTTCATCTGGGTACTTTAGGGTGCTCAGCTACCCATTGGTCTAAACCTGTACCACCTCTGTGAAGGACCTTGTTTCACTCCATGTGATACACAATAGGAAGCACTTGTTCAGGAACAGATGATGAAAATGGTGAGCAGGCTGCAGTTGAACACAGAAGCTGTACATATCAAAAAGCATAAGGATTTATGTTGAATGTGCTATCAGTCATATTTTCCATCCTATCTGAGCAACTGTCAGGCATCTCGCTCCCTTGTCTTCTCCTCCTTTTCAGACAAATATGGGCTCCTGGTGTGTGGTGTGGGCCCCTCATGTTTTGGAGTCTCACACTTTACTAAGTGCCTCACAGCCACTTGCTGGCCAGCAGAGAAAGCAGAGCCTTCGCAGGGAGAGCTGTCGGCTCGGGCTCAGCGGCTCGGGCTCAGGGGAGCTCCCAAGGCAGTGTTGCAAGGGTGGTTTCTCACCTTGGCTATGGCTGAACAAGGGTGCGAAGGAGCTGCAGGGAGTGTCTTTAAAAAACTGTTCCTTTTTTTTCTTTTTATTTCAGCTCAAGGGTCAAATTGGGGAATCATTGCAAATAGTGCAGGGAGTGAGCTAATGTTCAGGAGCATTTATCTGGAAAGTCCATGTTTTCTATTCTCTCTTTTTAACATTGAAGTCAAACTTCATGACATAAACATCTACTCATCTTGTACAAGGTGAGAGAGATGCAAGTCAAGATCACATTCCTTCCCCACTCCTTCTCTCCTGCAGCAAAGCCCCAGAAATGTAGTGGGAAAATCATCCCCTCCGTACTTCGTTTCTTCTCAGTCCACACAACAACAACATGATGCAAACAACGAAGTTTGCATTAAGAGCAGTAGGTAGCACTTAGTGCTCTCATTGTACATGTGAGTTGAGACCCTCTGCTATCTCAGATTTGAATTCCTCAGATTGAATTTCTCCCTTCCTTTGCCTCTTTCTTTAATGATATATGAATTTTCCACAGTTTATTGTCAAGTCAGAAACCTGCCCATAATGCTAGAGAACAGTTAGGCACCTGTTCATCCAATGGCCAATTTATTAGCTGCCCCATCTGAGAAAGAGCACAGTAAAACACATCCCACAATGCGCCAGAGAGGGCATGCACACTTATCTAAAGTGGATCAAGAGAACACACGTATCTATACCACATGTTCTCTGAAATTAACAAACACTTTAACAGCACAATAACTTGTATTCACAAGATGCAACTGAATGGAAATTTGAGTTTAGACTTATTGAAAAGCCCTCTAATGAGAAATTAAAGCTACAGAATGATCTTATTGGAAAGGATTCTGAACACTTTCCTTGGACTGAGAAACAAAATCTCTGAATGCCCTTTTGTGCTCAGAGTCACTGAACGTTACTGGCTTCTTTAAGGAACGTCTTTAGCTGGCTATTAAATGAGATTGGAACCAATCAGACAATCTGTCACTGATGATTTCTGGAGGAAAGCATGAAAAGAACTAGAGAATTTGATCCCACATTTCCTCTTCTGGTCCTTTCATTCTGTTTAGCTCTGCTCCCTTTTTCTTGTGACTGATTAAACAGCATTCAAACATCAACAAAGGGAAGGAAGGTGGGATGTGTTTTGAAGGCCTTGGCCAAGAAGAAAGTTCATTAAGTTTCTTTGCAAAAACAGCTAAAGACCTCAGGGAGAAATATCTTTGTATGTTTTTTGAAACACAGCTCCTTGGAAAAAAAAGAAAGCTATATTTCCTTGGGCATGGCCAGCTAAGGAATAGAGAGAGGATTATCAGAGGAGCACTTAGGAGCGCAGTTTCCACGGACTCCAATATGACCATTCAGTTTTCTAAAAATTTTCCGCTGCCAGAGAATGAAAAAATATTTATCAGTCTTTCCAAATATGAACCAAATAAGAAAACTGTTAAGAATATGCAGAATTACTCTCTGCCTCTCAGAGAGGAATTTCTGAAGTGGTAACGCATAAGTGCATCAGAAGCACTATGAAACGTACCTCAACAAGGGTTAATAGACCAGGGTCACAGGAACACATTGCACAGGAGAAGCCAGAATTTGGATCTGTGGAGCTTGCCACAAGCTCATCAGGATTGAAATTTCGCTGGCCTCTAAAATGTTCAGAGTGTTAGTTAAAAGCCTATGAATTCTGAGCTGCAGGTTTTTCCTGGCTTTGTAACACTCAAGAGGTATTTCTTCAGGCTAAACAGATGACTTACAGACCTCTTAGAAGTACCATAAAAACGAATATTAGGAAATAATACACTCCACGCTATGTTGGCTTTGTGTAACACATTGCATAAGATTTCTATGCACAGTACACTTTCTTTGTTGTGTGAAATATTCACAAGCTTTTTCAGAAAGATATAATTTTTTTAGTGTGGCATCAGCTGTGTAATCAATGTTTTATTGGCCAACAAGATTGAAATGCAGCTCGTTCAATATTATTATGTGATTGAGGTTAGAAATCCCTTCCCCACCCCCAAAATAAAGTATTAGATAACCTTTATTTAACATTCTAGTGGTAATTCATTTCAGCTGGATACTTTTAACTGATACTCACAGGCAGGATATTTTTATAGCTGTGGAGGTTGGGGACAGTGGCACTGCGCAATATGTTTAATTCCTTACCAACATGCTGAACAGCAATGTTTATTTGCTAAATGCAGGTGGGATGAAGCTTGGAATGGTACAGTTCTGGCACCAGTGACAAATTGTGTACATTTTCCACTTCCTTTCATCAAGAAGATCCTGGGGAAAACCTGCAAAATCATTGGATCACTTCATATCAGTTTTGGGTGCTGTGTCTGAGCTAGTTACCATCAGCTCCCTTTAGTCAGTGGCAAGAATTAGGCATTTAAGTGCACAAATTAGATGTCTCATTTTGGGTGTCCCATTTTAGATGTGCAGTTTAGGGTAAAATAACCCATTCTATTTCAATGCCTATTTCTCTCCAAAAACTATAAGGGGAAGCTAGGAATCTACCTGGCTTGTTGAAATCTACACCAAAGACATTTAGTCAGGTGAAATCCAGCTTAATGAAAAGCCCAAAATGAATACCAAAAAGCTTTTCATAACTGTATAGAATATTGGCAAGGACTCAACAAATCATCTTACAACAAAGACCAAGAAGTACAACACTGGCTTTCTGCTGGAAATGGCTACTACATACTTCTGGTTTTGCTTCCTGCTTTATTGAGAGATTTTGTCACAAAAATGGTAGGAGAAAAAAAAGGAAATGAAAAGTATATAGTGGAAATAATTTCTATAATGTAATGCTCAATGCAATTTTAGACTGAAATTTTTTTCCCCAAAAAGAGTGTGGAAATAGAAAACTTTGCAAATTGCTGCACACAAAAATAATCAGATTGAGCAAAGACTCATCATGAATTCTTTCAGTGTAAAGTAATTCACAAACAGAAACACCTTAAGGTTGTAAAACATCGTCATGCATTTTGAAACATGTTGATGTGACTAGTTATAAGAGGAAGCAATTTGGCAGGTGTACATAAGGACAAATATTATATCATATGTAAATGCTCACTGTTTTCAATAGAATTTAAGTTTCTAATATTCCAAAATGCTTTTGAAAAGCCCACACAAGCCTCTTTAGGCAATGTGGGCACAAATGACTGTTATTCCTGAGAATGAATCTAAAGTTACACACGATGAAATGCAATCAAGCCATGGAAACTCGGAAAGTTACCACTCATCATCCGGGCTCCCAGCACTGATTATATGTACCTTTTTGGCATATGATCAAGAATGATTGAATCGCTGTGGCATAAGAAATCATTGCCTAGCAGCTGGGTGGTAATAACTGACTCTTCATGCTTTTCCCCACCATTGAGAAAGCACATTTTGCTACATCTAATATATTCTGTTTCATTATTGGAATAAGCCAGGAGGCACAACTGGCCAGCTGTGGGAGCTCAGCTTCATAGTGGCAATTTGTTCACCTGTCATAACTCAGCCTTCTTAGATCATGTGTCCACACCTGCTGTGCTATAGGCTCTAGACCTGGTTCTTTTGAAGTGGGTTTTTGGGTTCTAAAATGTAGAAAATTTTTGAAAAATTTTCCCTTGTGCATCAGTCAAAGAGAATTTTTAATTACAGTCTAACCAACATGGACATTTCAATGGCAACAGACACAAATAAATAAATCCTTCCATTAGTTCCATCTTCTGTTCAGTTTTTCTCAGGATTTGGTTTGGAAGTTGTAATCTTTTCTCACGGTGAAAAGCTTTGTGAGAATTAAGTCAGAGCAAAAGTTTAAAAACTCGTTATGTATGTTAAACAGTGATGAATTCCATATGTAATCTTTCCTCAAAAACATCAGTACAGATGAAAGAAGGATCAGAAAGCTCTTTTTTCCTACTATTACCCCCAGGAGAAGATATTGGTATGGAAAACCAGACTGTCCTTATATTTTCATGGAAAGGTGGCCTTAAACTTGTGCTCTGAAGTAACCTCAAACCACGTAAGTTGTGTTCAATCTGTTTTCTTTTGCATCTTCTGTTTCAATAAGCTTCATCAACAGATTCTTTCTCTGAGGGACACCAGAGGTCAAGTAATTCCTTAAGACTGTCCTTTGGGACATATCACTGAGAAAACAGAGAACAGTGCAACTGTGGGAAATGTTTTCCATAAAATACGTAGTAGAGCAGCACTGCAGGATAGGACTCCATGAATAATTGATTTATTGGTTTGGTGGCTAAATAGAAGAGGAAGTTTTATTTCAACCTGCAACATTTTTTTTAACTTGTCTAAAAAAAAATAAATAATAATAAAAAAGAATTCAATTAAACATTTGAAACATTTCATTTAACCTGAAATGAAAAGCCTTATTCTAATTTTGGACATATTTAGGAAAAATTATACCAATGGCTCTGGAAGACTTTGTTCAAAGCCCTTTTCCAAAATCAAGGAAGAAAGGGAAATACTTCCCTTGTAATCAGTAGCTTAATATCAAAGGAGCTTTTTACAGGATTGAGAAACTTGAACTCAGTTTCCTACTTTGTCTAGGGGAAGGAGGATTCACATCTCCCATGGATGTTTCCCTAGTTAACCTGCTACTGGGCTTTTTGGGTGTGTTGTTCTCAAACCGTAGTTTCGTAATTGGTAGAGTCAGGTGGAAGATCACCTTGCTGATAAAAGCTACAGGATTGCTCTCCCTCCACCTTGTCCTGGATGGCTGTTCCCTTTCCCTCCTTAGTGCTGCTGTTAACACTTGAGTGGCCAGGAATATGGCCTGGCTGCAAACTAAATCCACGTAGAAGAAAAAGTAATTGCTTCTAACTGGATCTGATCCTGTCTCCAGGCTCGCTGCCTAGCTGCCCAAGGGCTAGTGCTGGTGCAAAGGAAAGAGTGTGACTGCACTGCTGGAGATGGTGATGGAGCATGCAGCCCAGGGTTTTAGCTGTCTGTGGCACAAGGACTAGGTTTGTGAAGCCGAGATCTCTGATTTCGGCTCAGCTTTACTGAAAAAATGTTGGTCTTGAGCACTAAGGGAAGATAAGCCAAAGCCAGGCAAAGTAAGAAAAGTAAAAACACAGACATAAGCAAAATTGCTGAGCCATAAATTAAGTGCTCAGGAGAAAACTACTGACATGTGACAGTATAAAACTCCAAGAAATAAAATGAGAGCGCTCAGCAAGGTCAAGGTTCAGTAATTTCCAACAAGGAGGCTGACGCTTCCCCATCTGACTGACAGCTTCCCAGACGGCAGATACTCATGGGGTGCCACTATCATGGGGAGCGAGTGTGCTCGTGCTGAGCCTAGTAGCCTGTTAGCCCTGGCTTCCTGCTGTGTGTATTAACTGATAAATAATTGTGAGCTCATAAAAAGTTTATAGTCCTGCTTGCAGTGTCTCTGCACCAGGCAGGCTACAGGGCTATCCACACCCCTGCTTATTCTGACTTTGTAAATATAACACCACAATATGCAAACTGGAGCGACTTCCACAAGAGAAGCCGACAGCTACTCACCACATCGCCCTGTGAATTGGAAAATTATTGCAATCAGGGAGATGTTTTGATCCTCTCCAGTAGAGCTGGGAACCAAGCCTGGGTTGAAGCCCCAGCCACTGTGATCCTGGGTAAAATAGGGTGAGCATCAAACTGTGCAAACAGTTAATTCACCATGCTCTGCTGCAGTCCGGCAAGAGCCATCCAGTGTGATGTGTCCTCTCCCATTGCAAATTAGCACATGGCCCACCAGCAGCAGAGACAGACATCATATTGCTTGTAATCGACATGTGTGGAGCTGTGCCAATCGACACCAGCTGAGAATCTGGCTTATGTACAACTTGCATTGAATTTATTGGCAGCTTGGTTTGTGCACATAGGCTTTGTCTTCAGTGCAGAGAGGGGTGTTTCTGCAGGATTTACAGCTATCTTGCTGTAAAATACTAGTAGAGACTGGATGCTAGTAGTTTTTGCTGCAAATAAGTAGCCAAAATTGATTGCAGGTGAGGATTGTAGGGCTGAGTTCATTTAGTTTTACTAAGGTTACAATCTGTGCCTTGTCATTAGGATTTTGCAGCAAGAGTGATCTCTGCATAGAAACAACCATCACTGGAGTGAAGGCAAGCCATAGCTGACACCAAAATTCATATAACACATCATGTTTCCCCCACGGAAAGAGCACATGCTGGGATGAAGACAAAAAAATTCACTGATACATACTGTTTGGTTTAGTAAGAAGACTCATTACATCTCTTTTGCGCATTATAACAGTGAGCTAAATTGATCCTAAAAATGAACTGGTCCGTACAAATGGGAAAACTGCTGTATTCGTATGTACGTAATAGGCTCATCCCTGCTGGGGAGCTAGCAATAGGTTATGGGTAGTTGAGAATCGACATGCCTAATTGCTTCACCTTGGTAATCGGTGACAAAATGTGGGGCGAGGAGCAGGGGGAAAAGTAGCAGAGGTGGCTATCAGGCAGACTAATGCATTATTCAGCTATTTCTTCTCATGAAGCTTCGTTTCCAAACAAGTGATCCTCACTGTAACTCCCATCCTCTTTTTCATTTGTCTCATTAGGCCCACTGGACTCATTTACACCTGTTCAGATGAGTTAACTTTCAAAGGCGATAAATGAAGGGGGAAATGAAAAAATTGCCTGCTCCCCAGGGGTATTTTTGTACTAACCCATTCATTACTGCTTGACTAATGTCCTGAAGCATGAGATTTTATACCCTTTACGCACTTTTATTCTGTTTTATGTAACTAGCTGATATTATCCCTATGTCTAATTGAGATTCCCATTCCTTAATTCTGAAATAGAAGAAAATTGCTGCTGTATTTCCTCACATAAAACTATTTTATGAGCTGGCAAAATGATCTTTGTTCACAACCTGTAAAACTCTTTGTGCTTCTTGGGAATGAAAAATGTTAGTGAACTTTTCTGGAATATGAGCATAGAAAGGAATATATTGGCATTTACAGGCTTTTCCGTATTTGTAAATTCAAATGAGGGGATTGAAATCAGTCAATTGTTTAGTAGTTACAAGGCAGATAAATGAGTCTGCTGCCTATTTTTTTTTCTAAGGGGAGGTATTCAGATCAAGAAATAATCAGCAAAACTGGCAATCGGCAAATGAGCCAAATAGCATGGTCATTGAGTTAAACTCCTGAAGATACATTGCTCCAAGGATGAAAGCTTGTTTTATGGCTCCTTTTCAAAAAAGTATTCTATCATCTTCTTTCATGAGCACTTTTAAGTTAATATTATTTTCAACCACTCCTGTGGTTTGAAAATGCAAAGATAACCTGCATGAAAACATTCGCAACACTTTCAAAATTAGCTATATTTTTGCTCGCTTGTTCTGAGAGAAGCCTGTGTTTGCTCACACAATGTCTTCTAAAGGCTTTACAGAAATGTATCATGTTTCAAAGTTTCCTGTTACAAATTTTGCACTTGTAGGAATTTTTCATGGACAAAGTTTCTTGCTTGTTTATGTTTCAGGCTTCTTCATTTAAATATCATAATAAATGGAGAATTTTGCTATTATGAAGAACCAGATGGAAAGCAGTGCAAACTTTGAGGAAGAAAACTGTTCATTTTTATTGCTATAATTTTAGGATTCCAGTGCCAGTCTTCTGTCCCAGCTCTTCTGGCACTGCTATAGTGCACAGCTCATTAGTGTCTCCCAATGCATTTTTCTTTATAAATGTATTTAGTTTACAGAAATGCAGATGCTCAGAGTCCTGCCCTTTCATTTGGTTCTTATTCTTCACTTGTGCAGACTTATAATCATACTGTCCCAGAATATATCTTTGATCTACGTAGGCTCTGACTAAAGCTAAAATGGTAGATATTAAGCATCTTTTTTGTGTTGGGGTTCTCTTGAATCTCCTTTAGCAATTTTTTGATAGCAGCGTCTGTATAATTTAAAAAGCATACAGGATATGCTAATGAGGTGTTGAAAATATTAACAGCATTTGCAAAATTAAGAATTGGAAGTGAGTCTTAAAATGAGCCCTTTGAATTTAACTTAAATTTGCAAGCACAAATGTACACGTTTTCTGCTAGTATCTTTACAAAAAGTACATTCTCTGGTGTTTACAATGTGATGAGATTTTATTTAGCTGATAGGAATTTATCAAAAAAGTGTGGTTGCTCTTTTACAACATTTTGTCTTGGGATATGTTTTCATGAGAGGATGGGGAATGTTTGAAGACGTATATCCATCACTTCATCCTCTGCTTGCAGAACATAAAAGGGCCCAAAGTGCTTGCTAAGGGTAAGACTGATGGATAACTTTAATCTTTAGTCTCCACAACCAAACAAACAATTTTCCCACAGAAAATAAAGCAGTAAGACATGTATTTAAAGAGTGCCTGGCACGGACCAGGGCAGGACACCCTCCACTCCCTCCTCTCCCATGCTGGCTATCATCAGCCAGGGAAGACCTCCAGTCCCAGGGTGACCATCTGTGCAGTGTCTTGCACACAGCACCTGCTCCAGCGCAGGCAGGAAAGGGAGCTGGAAGCACAGTGGGGGGGCTCAGCCCCTGTCCAGGAGAAGCCAGGGGATGATAGGTGCTAGCAATACCAATATTTCAGTGTGTGATCACACCACATGCATGTTCCTATGTTGTGTAAGAGCAGTTTTTGTATAGCTGTGTTAACGTCTAACGAAATCTATTATACCAACGGCTTTTTCATGCTGGGGCAGCCCTTCCGAAGAGAGACAAAACTGCAGAGCATGGCTTTATCCATGCACTTTTTTTCTGCATCCTTATTGTGCCTGATACTGATCATAATTTGCAAAAAGCTGGAGGCTTTTCTGGTTTTCAGTGTGTTTTTCCTTGATCTTTTTCAAATGACCATCTATCTTCTATATCGCAGAGTTTTCTATAGCATCCATCACTGTTCAATCTACACATTTCCCTGCTAAATCAATTCTACGTTGTGAAGTCCCCGCAGGACTCTGTGGCTGTTTCTGCTCAAGTCCACAGTCTGCTTGGGGAATACTTTGTTTTAAATCATCATCATTCTCAAAACCTTTTAAATTGTGCCAAAGTATGACTGTCTTTCTAGTATGGACAAAAAAGGGCTTAGGAGTGTGTGTTTGGAGGGATATGAGATAATTTAAGAGATGTGGTTTTGGTCAAAATGCCAAGATCTTTTTTTGAAATCAATTTATAGGGAAATAATTCTCTCTAGGCAATGTATATTGAATCTTCATTGCCTTGTGTGGAATTCTTCACTGCTTCAACAGGGGCTTTGCTAAAGGAAATAAGAGAAATGAAGGAAGAAAAGAGAGAGCTGCTGTGGCTGAAGGACCTGTTTAGCCTTGTTGTAAGATTCTGGCAAAACAAATTCTGAAATACAGTACTTTCTGATTTGTCTCCAATGGGCCAAATTCTGCTGTCACTCACAAACTCTGGTGAGTTGTAAGAGAATAAATATGTGAGCACAACTGACAAAAAAATACTGCTTTGGATGCAGTTGCTTCACCGCACTGCTAATGCTTGAGCATTTATTCAGCAATACTCCATGTTGAGGGTGCTACTGGAAAAGAATAAGAGATCGGGTGCCTGCTTTTGACCTTGCTACAGACTGGCTGTGTGGGGTAAGGCATATGACTTAGCTGCTCCACTGGCATAAAACATCTGCCAAGGACTTAGTTTCTGTGCACATCTCATCTACAAAATCACCTATTCTTATTGCCATGATTTTAGTGTTCCTTCCCTTCCACTCTGATTTCTGTTTTGCTATCAAGCTCTGCTCAAGTTGGCTCTGATTTTTGCAATCATGGAGGAGAAAACTGCTGTCTCTGCACAGAGCCCCTCTTGTAATCAATAGGGAGTGGAGCGTTGCCAGTCATGAGGATTTAGCTTGAACTTAAAAGCTTTTGGAGTTAGAGCTGCCATCCTGCTGTTTGTTTGTTCCAAAAACTTGTAAAACAAATGGAGCTCCAATCCTGGACATGGCTTTGTGCAGTGTGATCTTGCAGACATTAAAGAGAACCCCAGGAATCAATGCGAAGCAACCTTCAACTCGAGGGAAGCAGCACAGGAACGACTTTAGTGAGTGCTTTGAGATCTCTGGCTCAGGTAAAAAGAAAACAGTGCTTGTATGAATATTTAATTGATGTAAAGTAGGTTTAAGTGGATTTTTCCTCAGAGGGGTAGTTTAAGCTCTCCCTGACTCATTATATTCAAATCTATTTTCAGTCTAATGTTCCAGGTAACTGCTTCTCACTGATGAGCAAAAGCTTCCCCTTCATTCATTTCTTAGAGAGGATTTTGTCCTCCCCGCCCAGTCTCACTGTCTCTGGACATCTCTCCTCCCGTGGAGGATACGTGGTGCTGAAATGGTCAGTGGGTGTGCCAGGAAAACTCCCAGCCCTGCACACGCAACATTACTGGAAGAGACGAGGTAAAACCCTGTGAATTTATTCAGGGCTGTCCAAGAGCTCACAGCATCAAAAGCCTCTATCGGGTACCAGATAGCGTGATGAACGCCTGGAGGCTGAGTGCGATAGTGCCAGATGATACACAGAGGCTACAGTCCAACACATGAAACAAGATTGTTCTCCCCGTTAATTTCCTTTCCTATCTCATCTTCCCACATGTTGTCTCTTTTCCGTGCTGAATCTTGTCACCCCCCTGTTCAGTACAGTTTCTGTATGGAAGGGGCTTCCCATTGCCACTCCCCTGCCTGTTGTGCAGCCTAAATGGGACTGTGCTTTTTGCCTCTAGGCTGTTAATTTCTCCTGCAATAAGAATGAGGAGTGGTAATTCAGGAGGGAGATCAAGAGCAAAGCCTGGGCTGCAGGGTGTGAACTTGCTGCGTATTGAGTGGTCTGCAATAATTGTCCACAATGATTTGCTCTTTCTCCAAGAGAGATGTTTCTGACGTAAGAAATGAGAGTCATCTTTCTCCTCTTACATTGGTGGTTCAAGTAACTGGTATGTAATGTCAGATAAAAGCATGTCCATAAGCACATCACAGACCAACATATACTCTACCTAACAAGTTCACAGCCAGGATTATCCAAAAGGAACTTGGCCATACATCTCTACTCTAAAAAAATATTGATTTGTGGCTGTCTTAATTTCCAGTTCATCTTTTGGGGATTCCCAGGAAAGTATTTTTCTCCTGCTGAGTCAGTATTGCATTCTCATTAGTGACTGAGTAATATGTTTGAATTGTAGAGAAACAAATATTTAGAGCTCACAGGGGTAGATAAGACAAAGCATTAAGGAATAAGACTTCGCTATTGAGGCTTACTAAAATTATGTGCTCCAAATTCATGTAGGGTTGCCACATTTCAGTATTCTTAGTGAATGAGTCCCTGAATTTAGAATAGGAAACACAATGGAACTAGTAAGATTGTTTATGTGGGTTTTTTTCTAAAAAAAAAAGAAAAAAGTTTCAATGCCTTTGTATGGCGTACAGTTACCCAGAGGGTATGAAACATCTGCTTTTCTGTGGTAAGTAAGGAATAACTCCAGCTGAGCATTCAATCACAAAATTAATCTGCATTTTATGGTCTATATAAAAGAGATGAACAACTTACACTATTTTAGATAGTACAAGGCTATGTTTTAAAGAAATTTTGGAAAACAGTGTAAAGCAATTAAATAAAACCAATGTTCAAATAAAACAGGAATACTTGGGACTAAACAGTCTGTCTGATTTTTTCCAAACTCAGGTTTAGTTTTGTAATTTTTTGCTGGTTGAGATTTCACTTTAAACTGAAATTAGAATTAATTTTGGCAATACCCAGAAAAACAAAGTAAAAAGCAAAATAATTTTTTGTGCAAACTGAAAGGCTGGGAAGGTACAAAATGCTCAGTCATTCTGTTCAGGTACCTGTTCATCTAAAAAGATATCTGTGACAAAGCCAGGGAACTGTGTTCCAATAGTAAAGAACAGGGAAAAGAAACTGACTTCTGACAGAACCGCACTGACAAAAATTGCACTTAATGGAGGCAAAAAAGAAGTTAAAAGGAAAAGCAAACAGGCAAGAAAAAAAGTGGAAACAAACTAGGTATGGATATCGTTTGTTATCTGAAAAATATTCCTTTTTACAGGTTATTTTAATTGAATACTTACTATTTTTTTCCATTTATTCACACTACATTTTATTTGTAAGTCTCTAGAAGAGTGGTTCCAAAGCAAGTTTTCTTTTCTTTTTCTTTTTTTCTTTTTTTGTAAGTTAGTGTATTTGGTTTACATAGCAAGGTTTTGGTAGCAGAGGGACTACAGGGGTGGCTTCTGTGAGAAGCTGCTAGAACCTTCCCCCATGACTGATAGAGCTAGTGCCAGCTGGCTCCAAGATGGACCCACCGCTGGCCAAGGCCGAGCTCATCAGCGACGGTGGTAGTGCCTCTGGGATAACATAGGTAAGAAGGGGGGGAAAAAACCTGTGCATTCTTGCAGCCAAGAGAGAGGAGTGAGAATATGTGAGAGGAACAACCCTGCAGACACCAAAGTCGGTGAAGAAGGAGGGGGAGGAGGTGCTTCAGGCACTGGAGCAGAGATTCCTCTGCAGCCCCTGGTGAAGACCATGGTGAGGCAGGCTGTGTCCCTGCAGCCCAGGGAGGTCAGCGGTGGAGCAGATATCCACCCGCAGCNAGCGGTGGAGCAGATATCCCCCTGCAGCCCGGGGAGGTTAGCGGTGGAGCAGATATCCACCTGCAGCCTGTGGAGGACCCCACCCCGGAGCAGGTGGATGTGCCCAAAGGAGACTGTGACCCCATGGAGAGCCCGTGCTGGAGCAGGCTCCTGGCAGGACCTGTGGCCCCATGGAGAGAGGAGCCCAGGCTGGAGCAGGTTTGCTGGCAGGACTTGTGACCCCGTGGGGGACCCACGCTGGAGCCGTCTGTTCCTGAAGGACTGCACCCCAGGGAAGGGACCCATGCTGGAGCAGTTCATGGAGGACTGTCTCCCATAAGAGGGACCCCACACTGGAGCAGGGGAAGAGTGTGAGGAGTCCTCCCCCTGAGGAGGAAGGAGCAGCAAAGACAACGTATGATGAACTGATCACAACCCCCATTCCCTGTCCCCCTGTGCTGCTGGTAGGGGAGGAGGTAATCAGGAGTGAAGTTAAGCCTGGGAAGAAGGGAGAGGTGAAGGGAAGGTGTTATAATATTTGGGTTTTATTTCTCATTATCCTACTTTGATTTGATTGGCAATAAATTAAGCTAATTTCTCCAAGTTGAGTCTGTTTTGCTCATGATGGTAATTGATGTGTGATCTCTCCCTGTCCTTATCTTGACTCATGAGCCTTTTTTTATATTTTCTCTCCCCTGTCCAGCTGAGGAGGGGAGCGATAGAGCGGCTTTGGTGGGCACCTGTCATCCAGCCAGGGTCAACCCACCACAGTGAATATTGATTATTTTACTCTGTTTGCAGCGGAGCTTGAAATGGATATTTTTCATAGTTTCCTTGCTTGTGCACCACTGTTATCAATAATCCCAGCAGAACATTAGTAAGAGGAGGTGAAACCGAGCCCAAGCACCTTGATTTGCTTGATATAATTGTAATATCATAAATAGGCTTGCTACTGATTTATACTAATGTGATTAGGACTAAGCCCTGTAAAAGCAAAGTGTAAACATTGCATTTGCCTAGTCTGACTTTAAGGTCCAGGGCCTATTCTTGCTGATGTCCATAGCAAAGCCCTTGGTAATAACCATACATGCTGGTCTAGACATGTTTTTTGTAATATCATTCCTAGCTTTAGTGAGAAACATTTTGATTATACTGGACTTTAATGGAAATCTTGTGTCTCCATAATCTTCAGCTGATTAGAACATAGGTATTCCTACAGGTGGATGCTTTAGGCTGGTAGGATGAAGTCCTTGTCAGCTACATGTAGCTGTCTAAAGTTAAGCTAGTTGCCTACATATCGACTGCAGATGAGAGAAAAAAAGTTACTCCCAGAAAGTGATCCAGGCCAAGACAAGCATTTGGAGAAGTGACTCCCCAGTTCCTCTTACCAGACCTTTTTTTCTCCTTTAAACGGAGCAATCCAGCCTCTTTGAGATCACCTCAGAAGTTATGGACATAGTCCTTCCTCCCCTTCCTTCTTAGACATGCTGTCTTCATTTCAAAGGTATATGTAGCATGATGGAAAAGGTTATTTCTACTCTCCATATCTGTAATGAACTTCTTACAAGTGATCTCCTGTCCATTCCACCCTCCAGACCACCAGAGGAACATTTTTCTTTGCTGTCTTTTGCTCTTCTTGCCAGGATTCCCCTCGAGCTGCGCTGAGCTGCAGTGGGGAGCCATAGCCATGTTGTTTAGGCAGGCGATAGCTGTCAGTCTGAGACAGGCTATAACACGTTGGGTCACAACTTCTCAATTTCAGTAATTCCAGAGGTTTCATTATTGCAGGGTTAAAACTGCTTATGAAAAGTAATTACATTTTGGTTTGAACTGGAAGAAATGTTACAATAGATATGAGAATCTGAGTTTCAGGCCAGTGACAAGAGGAATGAGTAAGATGGCTATGTGCATATAGGAAAAACATAATAATTATTTTGCTCTACCTAGCACTGCTGAGATTATAATTGGAATAGACCAGTCTATTACAAGCACTGTGTTTCAAAGACAACACAGAAAAATTAGGGAGAGTTCAGAGGAAAAGAAACAAATACAGACTAAGTTTTGTGAAAGAAAGCTTCTTTAGGTCTTCCGAAGAAGTTCAAGAGAAAGAGTCCTCTTTGCATACAAGGAAAGAAGGCTGAAGGGAGACAGACTGACTAGCTATAAGCACAAAAGTTAATAATACAAGCCATGGTATTTTGCCCTCGCATAGCACCTTGGTATTGCTGTTTCTCATTACAGTTGCTCGGCTGGGGCCAGCCTTGCGCAGGAGGTCAGCCAGCATGGTCCTAATGAGCTCTTCAGCCTCTGCAACCCATGTACCAACTCTGTACCATGCTGTGATCTGCACAAATACAGAATAAAGCCTGCCAGCAACCAAAGTGCTCACAATTTTCCTCCCAAGGATCTCTATGCGTTTACAAACGCATAACCAGAGAAAAAGTAATAGAGAGGATTAAACGTCATTACTTGCAATTCGTTTTGTTTATGGTGGCTCAAAACATACATGCGTTTCACTCTACAGCTCACAGTGATGGAAAAAATCAAAGCAAAGCACCATGGAAAGACCTAATTTCTCCCAACACTGCCTAAATGAACTATGCTACAATTAACAAAAGCCAATTTTGTCCCTATAAATACTCATCTTTGCCCTTCTCAATCAACCTTTTTCCTAAAGCCTTTCTGAGCTCTGTTATTACCAGTTGGGGAAAAAAAAAAGAAAACAATTCCTTCTTATATTTTATTGGGTTGTCATTAAGCTATATTAAGTGAATCCTTATATAAAACAGCTATATCAAGCACTGCAGAAATATTCTTGAACAAACAACCAAATATCTTGAGCTGCTATAGATATTAATTAGAGGCAAAACCAAGGCTGCAATGAAAACTCTTCTATTAATATTTTGACTCACCTTCAGTTTTCTCCAAAGTATCCATCCTTTCTCTGTTGAAACTCTTCAAAACAATTTTAACAGGTGTCTGAGGTGATGCTGCAAAAGCCACCTGATCAGTGGTCAGAAATGACGCAAGTGGCAGGCTTGATCTGCTGGGCAGAGAACTCCCTGTGCGAACTTCCCAGCCCGCACAGAGCTGTGTTTGTACCCAGCAAGGGGAGATCACGCCTAATGGCCCTGTCATCCAACCAGCAGACCTGGCAGTTCAAACACACACCACATTTAGTGCTTTGCTAACTTAGTAAGCATAGGTTGAACCAGCATATGTTGCTTCATTCTGCATGGCAAATGTTGTCTGATGCTTCTGAGTTATGTTCTAGGCTGAGAGTTAGTTAATATTTGCCAGTCCATGCCCTTCTCATTGCTGAAGTCTGGGCGCATGGTGCAGCCATTCCCATGCTGGCATGGGTTCATGAGCTGCAGAAGCACATAGGGTACCTCTTATTGCTTTCTTGAGCTGCTTCTGGCAGTGAGTGGGGTCACCCCCATTTCCATTATAGCCACAAGTATTCCCATTTTGCTTTATTTTCTTACCTTCAAGCTGTGCCAAGAAAACACCCAGCTCAGTCATTTCAGAGACTGGGACATCCAGATGACTGATGGAGTCTTACCATCCCTCCCCTTGCCATCCTGCCTCCCTGCCTAAAAAGCTGAAGCTTCACATTGCCTCACCCACTATCATTTCACTCTACATGTGTTTTGGCCAAGAGCTGACCAAGGAGACAACAGTCATTTCTAGCCTTAGTACTGTCACCCCACCCATTGCACTGAACTGTAGCATAGCTAACTTGGTACCAGCTGCCGCCACTGGTCTTCCTGCAGATACAAGCCCATGCCCGATGGTCCCTGAGAGGAATATGCCTGCTGGTATGAGGATACAGACCACTGATGCATTCCTTGCTCAAAAAGTAACAGCACAAAACCCACACTGTCTCCCTGAATATAATAATTACTTGCTTTATAGGTTAGGAAATTAAAACACTTCTGTCTCAAAGATGACCTCTCATCAGAGAGAGCACTTTGGGCAAGGAAAAGAAAAGAGTTATTTTTCTGACTGTGGATTATCTCAACCTGAAAGAGAAGAAAGCTTCTTTATTTTTCTTCCTAATTATATTTCATAGATGTCCCAGAACAAGCCATTTCTGCAAAGCCCCTTGAAAGTGCATGTGGTAATGTGAAATATGGTGTGCTTTCCCAGAAGAGCTATTGGAGTGCCCTTTCTCTGGCAATACAAAGTACACACTTGAGCACTCAAGGGGCAAGTGCTTCCCTTCAAATGCTTCCCAGTTGAAAAGGAGGCACTGAAAGAAAAATTGCTTTCCGTGAGCTTTGACATGCTGTGTAAGGCAAAGAATGATCCCGCAGAGACTTACTGGACTCACGGTATATCTGCACTGCCCTCAGAGCAGCTCACAACACTATATCCTGGAAGCTTTCAGCTAAGTATCTTGGGTGCAACCCACAGCTTAACCCCCGCTGAAGAGAGCTCAGTGCTGCCTGCAGCCTAATAGTCACTGTCTGGGTGGTTTAAAGGGAGATTCTCTACATACATTCTCTGTATACATCTCCCCTTTGCTCCTGGAAGGCAAGTTCAACTCCCCATAGTGTTAAAGCAGAGTTTGTGACATTGGGACTGTCATGGTGGGAGGAATACCTTACTGAAAATCACTGGTGGAAAGTGAGGCATCTAACCCGACCTCGTGGCATCTATGTGGTGGTCAGAGATGGGTGCCTCTACCAGTGACTAATCACAACCCGTCCAAGCATATAAAATCATTAGACTGAGATGACCAGTTTGTGACTGGCTAAGGTGAGAGAAAATGAATCTGAAATGAATCTTATCCTCAGCATCTCTGTAGAGCAGGGGAAACTGCACTCGCAGCCGTCCTTCCTCTGTTTTATCTACTTCTAGTCAGAAATATTTGGGCCAAAATAACTCCTTTTTTGTGCTCTGGAAATCTAATCTTAATAGTCTTTTGAGACTTTCCAGTAGGGAATAAATCTATTTTCTGTATTTGTACAAGAAGGTCACGGTCCTTTATTCTGTCTTCTGGGCACTGTTGCAATCAGGCTCAGAAGGACCATACTGTGGAAATAGAATAGGTCTTTTATTATAACTTTTACTGTTGTCAATTTAATATGTGCAATTTAAGCATATACATCATGTTATAAGAAAATAATATGTACTTATAATAAATAGATTCTTAAAAAGATAAAGGTGATCCTACTTCTCACCTGTACACTCTTGGGATTACCAGAAGCAGCTCACTTCTTCCATTGCCTGGAGCTAAACTGGATGCAGCTCTGAACTTGAGAAAGGAAGCCAGACTGTCAAACTTAGATGTTCAAAATTGAACAATCTACAGGTTAAGGTACACACCTTCATAAATAAGAATTAATTTTCAGATTTCCTGGGCCCTGCTTTAATTTTTAGAGGTAAGTACCAAGGCCCCCTGAAATTTGGCCTGATTTTGTTTAAAACCTTAGCTTTGGACTTAGATATTTCAGTTCATGCACTGACCTAAGTAGGAAACACACCTCTTCACAGCCACTTCAGCTTTCCTTTTGCAATGCAAGGTCCAATCCCCATACCTCTAAAGTCAGAGGCAGGAGTTGCATTGATTTCCAAATGCACAGGTTGACAGCCATAAGGCCTTCTCCGGATGGTCAAAAGCAGGGTTCATTTGCTTGGATGTCATGCTTAATTTGCCACCACTATTAAGTAGCTGCACTAGCTACCAAGAATTGCACAATTGTGCATTTGGCTCCCTAATAGTTACTGCATTTTAATTTTTCACACTCATTTTGTGAGAATATAAATGAAACTATAGAGTAATTAGGGGGCCAAATACACAACTGAGCAATTCTTTATTCCTATGTCATGTAGGCCAATGATCACAGATCTTGAAAAAAATGCCAAAGGAAGCTTGAGCGCTTCACCATTTTTGTGTTACTATTTCAGGCCTTTGGAAATGTATTCAAAGGTAACTATTGCTAATCTTCCTCTTCATCTATGAATGCTAGCAACAATCCACCTTAAAAGGGTGGTGGTTTTCAGTTTTCCATTTTTTATGTGGAAACTGAGTCCTTTGATAAATGGCAGATATCTTAATTTGCTTGCTAACAGATAGGGAACTTCTAGTGTAACACAGTGTATTAATTTTTCTGGACAGTGAGCACTTAAAATATGAAAAGCTGTGACACTTACAATATGTGATGTTTTCCGATACTGGCTTTTGAAAATAAATATCCTTTAGGCTTAAAATACATGTTTGATCCATTAAAGCTTTCATCCCAACTGGTCTAAAATGTACACAATAAATCACACTGTGCTTGAAGATAACCAAAATTTTGTTGATAAAGTATAACAGATTATTCACTTGACAACAAAAGGAAATGAGTAGAAAAACCTGTCTGATGAAGAAGCCAAGTGAATGGCTCAATTTTTTTTCCACCCCACTCTTTCTGCAGCCCCAGGTTAAAACCATCACAAGGAGTGCTCCCAGAAAATAGACTGATAGGTAAACCCCATTAATAGAAGATTAAAATGAATTCAAACTGCCCTTGTTCAAGGAGGAAACATATGGGGAATCCCAAGTGGAAGAAGAAAGCACTTGATATTCCATGGACGGCAGCTGGAAATGCTTCCTTTTGACTTCATGTGCATGCATTCAGATAGGCATGACCTTGAATATTTTTGTCCTGTGAAAACTGTCCAGAATGATAGTTTACTAGTAATTTTTAATTGTGCAGAAATTGAAGTGTTTATAGTGAAAATCATATGTCATTGAATTACCATAAAATTCATAGTAATTAATGCTTTAAACCTTTTAGCAGTTAGGGTTGTGTAGTAACCTGTTGCCATTTCCTATATTTATTTTAATATTTAACCACACATGCTCTGCAGACACAGATTTGAGCTCTCCTATGATTACTGGAGAGGGAGGGAAGGGGGAAGTGGGTGGGTGGGTAAGAAATAGTGATAACAAAGGTTTTATTTCATCCTGCAGGTGACATTGAAGACATATTGCCATCTGGCATAATAAACATTATAATATATCAGTGCTTGTTTGCCAGATGTTGCTAGACACAAATAGACAGTCGTTCAGATGCACAGGGATGATTTAGCAAAATGAATCTTGCAAAATTGGAGTGTCTGAGTTGTCACATTGCATCTTGCTTCTACTGGCTAGGTATCTAAAGCAGGACGGAAATCAGAGTTATTGAGAATTAAGCAACTTGTACGGTAAAGCCAGTCTTTTACTGCAGACCAACAGAAATAAGGCCACTCTGTGTAACAGCTAGTTCAAACTGATATTGTCATTGAAATAGGCTAACACGTGACAGTGTGCTGTGCCAACCCTTCATACATTCATGCAAGCTCTTTTGAAACAGAGATTGCAAGATGAATAAATATTTCTACCCATATTTCTCAGTTTTTCAAACCAGAACTTTTTAATTTCCATTTTGATCAGTATGTACATGTTTCTAAGTGCATGTCTAGGTCCCCACCGTCTGGGATTTTTTTATTCCTCCCTAGCTGAGACCAAGAATGTCATAAACATCAGTATTCCTTTCACACAGAAAATCAGATATTTTCTGTCCTGAGTTGCTTACACATTGAATAAAGCCAAAGTGGTAGGGGACCCTGGACCCTGTGAAAATTGAACGTGAACATCAGTAGGCATTGCAGAGACTAGAAGAAAATTAGAATGGCAAGAATTCTGCATTACCCTGAAGGTATCCTGTTATTTTCATCTGTACTATATCTATGCTAGGAATCAAGGCAAACTGGAAAAAGACCCCAAACAAACAAATCCTGGAAAATTTCCTCCCTGATTTCAGTATTTTTGTACCATCCACAGGGGCAGCCTATGGAAAACACAGGAATGAAACATAGGAATGAAACAGGAATGAAAGGTCTATTCATTCTTGTGTCTTCCACATATTTTTATTTCTCCCAGAAACATCCTTTCTGTTCAGGATAAGAGATGGGGGATGAAAACTGGAAGAGTTAGGAAATGGCAGGGAATCTTCCACCCTGATAAAGCATCTATCTAGGTCTAGACTTCCGCTTTGATGTCTTGGTGATACTGATGCTGTAGGCCAGACTGATGCATGATATCAGGAGAGAAGAAGAAAAGAATAAATAAAGCATTGCTATAGAGATGTCCTCAAGGCAGGGCTTATGTAACATTATTTCATCTCTTAATCAAAAATTAAAACCCTTGCTGGGTTAGATCATTGGCCCATGTAATGCAGGATTCTGACTCTGACAGTTGCAGAAAGTGAGACTGTGCAACGAGAAAATGTGAGCTCAGCTGTCACCCGCAGTATGCTTTCCCTTCCCCTGTACACCTCTAGTGTGCACTGCTGCAGTCAGTAGCACTCTAATATCTGTTTGTGAATTTGTCACCTATGTCTAATCTGTTTTTGAACCTGTTGATCCTGTTTGCTTCCAAAACTTCCCTTGGAGACAATTTTGCTACTGGCTACATGAAGAACTACATCCTTTCAACTGTTTTAGACCTACCAGCTTCAGTGAATGTCTCTGGTTCTAAAATTGTGGGATTTGCTGAAAAATAGTTCTGCATCCTGATAATCTACTGACTTCATGATTTTTTCAAATTTCAATCATATCTTTGCTGAGTCTTCTCTCCAAACTGAAGAGCAAAGATATTTTTAATCTTTCTAGATAAGACAGCTCTGTCCTTATCATAATTTTCTTCTCTGTATCTTCTCTATCTCTACAATATCCCTGTGGAAATAAGAACCATGCACAGTAGTCAAGATGTGGGTGTGCCAAAGTTTTACACAGTGGCAACATAAAGCTTCGTGTTTTGTTCTTAGAGCACTTTCTGATGATGCCTATTGCTTTTTGGTCCCAGAGGTGATCCTTAGAGGACCTATTTCCTGATTGTTCTCCACTTTGTGAAATGACCATTGAGTCCTACCTTCTGTTTCCCATCATTTAAACAGCTTCCTGTCCATACAGGTATTTTTCTCCAACCTCTTTCTGCTTCTTTGGAAGTCTTTGGTGAGGAACCTTCCAAAAATCTTGATGGGGAACCTAACCTATGATTTCCATTGGGTCCCCTGTATCAGCCTACAGACACCCTCACTGTACCAAGGCAGGAATTCCCTCTGCAGGTACCATGCTGAACTTTTCCCAACAGGCTGTCTTGATTCACTTGCCCTGTGACCTTTCTTTGTATTACAGACTCTACTGTCACACTGAGGCTGGAAGCCAAACTTGGCAGTCTGTGCTTCCCAGAAATCCTTCTTGACCCTTTTCTGTAGACAAGTCACCCTGATATCCCACCACTCCAGTAGCACAGGGGATCCTAGCTGTGGAGCATTTGACATTCACCAGCTGCAGCTCTGCAATTTCGCAGTTTCTTCAGTTCTCCCAGGTAAATGTCATCCAGTCCTGGTGACGTGTTAATTGTCTGTAGGGTTTAAAACACCCTGTGTATTTACCTGTATCCTGTGAAGCCTCTCTGACTTACTACAGAAAAAGTTGGATGTGGGCATTTTCTCTGCATAGGAAAGACTGATGCAAAGATTTCATTGAGCTTTTCCAGTGTGGACTAACCATCCCTGAATCCCTTTTACATATTTCTGCCATCAAGCAGTCCCATTGATTATGTGATCTGCTTCCTGCTTTTGAAGGATCTAATGAAGTTGTGATGATCAGCAAAAAACCCACCCTGTGCAAGGGATGCATCACAGTCCTTCTAACCCTTTTAATGACCTCTTTTACTTTTGACCTGTTCTTATTTGAGCCAGTTTTCCATTTTTTAACTGCTGACCTTTTCCCTGTGACAGCCTCCTTAACTTTCCCATTGAGCCATGCAGGGAGATTATTAGACTGCTTTGTTTTCTTTTTGAATTATGGCACATATTTTATCCGCACTCTTAATACAATATTTTTCAAAAGCTTCCAGGATGCATATAGACTTCTTGTTTTTGGACTACTCTTTTTAGATTGTGTTTCTATTTCCTTTTCTGTATCAATTGCCTCATTTTTCTGTAGTCTCTTTTCTTTTGTGTTTTATTTATGAGAAACTGATTTTCTTGAAAAGTTAATAGGGGATAGCAGGTCTTTGCTGGAGGTCTGAGTGCATGGATGAGAACCAGTCAGGGGCTCTGAGTCATTCACAACAGCCGAACAGATATTGTTACTATGTCTCCTTTTTATTGTTTTTGAATCACCCCCAAACTGCCTTTTTAATATTCTCCTTTCCTCCAGTGTCATGTTATGTCCACTGTTCATTCAGACATTCCCCAAATAGATTTTACTTTTTATATATAATTTATTTTTTTTAAAGAATGGTAATCCTTCTTGGCATGCTTTTTTCATAGAATTCTTGGAAACTTAACGTTCTCTTTTTTAATGAAAAAGCTTTATAAAAGAATATTGTAATGAATATTTTTCTCAAAATAATGCGTTTTAATGTTTTTTGTCGTTGATTCTTCCAGTTTTCTGTGTGGTTTAATGCAATGATACGAAGTGCACCTAGCCCGTTACTCTGTCCTTGTCTTTTTGCTTCTCATGCATTTTTTCTTTCTCTAAATCTCCCCCAGTTCAAACTCCTTAGTTCTTTTCTTTGCTTTTTGAAAGTTTCTGGGCATCAATAGGAGAACAATAGAATGAAAGAGAGGATGGACCTTCATGTACCTTGAGCAGGATAGACAATACTTATTGTGTTTGCTAAGTGGTGGAGTGAGAACATGGGTGTGAAGAACCTTTCCCAGTGCAACAATATTTCAGCAATCACCTTCAATTTCTTGAGCAGTTCTGGGTTAATTTTTTTTTTCTTTCATTTAGTGTTTTATTTATGTCTCCAGAGTTGTCCCTCTTCTTGCTCTTGTTTCATTTTTCTGTAATACAGCATTGCTAAGTGCCATCTTATAGACAATGAGTACTGTAGCTTTGGATTTCACTGTTGGCATATCCAAAATTAGGAATCAGCTGACTATCCAACATAAAAAAGAAAGTATTTCATGTCAGAAATGGCTGCTATAGCCTGTTTCTTTTTCTGACTAAATTTATTCTTTTCTTTATAGTTAAAATAACCACTCCCCATAGTACTACGTGTCAGCCTATATTTCATCCATAACATGAAACAAAGGTGTGAGTCATTGACTTTTCACTTAAGGGACGTTACTAGAGTCTGTGTATGAATTAGAAGACATGTTTCAGATAGCACTGTTTGTTTGAGGAAAAGTGATTTAACTTTACACGGTGCAAAGAGGATTTCAAGGAACCTGAAATGAAGAAGGGACTGGTGGAGTTAGTGAAAGATGAAAAAATTAAAGGAATGCCATATGAACAAAGAATTAGAAAGTTTAGCGTAGACTGGTGGCTTCCACTTGGGTCTTTATGAAAGAATAAGCTCTTCTGTCTGTGTTCCTATACTGTTGCCTGGAAGCTCTTTGGTTTGTCTTTGCTACTGTAGGTTTCTCTGTAATTACCAACAATTAGATGAGATGTAATGAAACAGTGAGACAGAAAAGAAAATAATGAGTATATACTAACCATCACAGGACAGTCCATCTTTAATGAAAACCTAGAGAAAGGCAAGTGTAAGAGCTGATGCAGTGTCCCATCAGTTCTATAACTGACCGGCTCCTGCTGAACTGACCTTGGTAGCTTAATTTCTTTGCAGTGGTGAACTGCTTATCACTGATTTCTCTGAGGTACAGTAGGGCCATGACTTTTTTGTTTCAGAAACGGCTAAATAAAAATAGTCTCAGTTCTGCATTCTTCTGGATTCTTCTGTGTGTGTGTGTGTCTCTGCAGGAGATCCATGAACAATTATAACACACCACATTCACTATTGAGAAATATGGTCAGGGGTGCTCTATTTAGTTTAAATCCAGTGTGGTCACAGAAAGAGCCATCTTTATTGCTGACAGGAGAAATTTGCACCCACATGAGCTTTGAAATGTAGCTTGCTTGTTTGCTGGGTACAGTGAATTACTTTGGTTGTTCCTTTTGTGTTTTGCATTTTGGAAAGGACCATCTGGCTTCAGAGAGGATCGTCTAATGGGAATGATAAATGCCTTTTGAAACACTGGTAACTTTCTATGACTTTGGTAGGTACTTTAGACATTCTTTAGCCAGAGGGTCTGAGAGACATTAAGGTTCCTTCTTTTAATAATGACTGCTAAGGTTGCATGCCCCATGCTAACTTTTAACACCTGTAATAAATGAACGGATTTTCTTGGGCACTTCGCAATTCAAAAAACCCAAGGAAACCTGAGCGTGTATGGCACATGTGAAAATATGTTATCTTTTGCTTTGACATGCAGATTTAGTGCATGTGGATTGTAGGAAGTCATCCTGAACTTTCAGTAGAGGCAGAATGCATGTAGGAATTGTCAGATCTTATTGAGTGACCTCTGCTCACGTACCCTGAATGAACAAGCTCCTTTGAAGTAACAGAGGGAAGCTACTGGCAGTATCATCTTCTTGTTATGCCGTATAATGGGCTAAGGTCAGCCATGAAGAACACTTCTGATCCATCTGTTTGTCTTAGTCCCCAAAGTTTGTCTTAGTTCTCAAACTGCCTCTTGTCCAGAGTAAGGTCTAAGTGACTGTATTCAACAAACTTCTTTCATGATTCTTTTTTTTTTATTCAGTACATGTATTGCCTCTTAAAAGAGCACTTTGTGTGGTTGGAGCCAATTGCCCTACTTTTTTTTAAACCTGACAGGTCTGATTACTTCTCCTAGCCATTCAAATGGTCTTTCATGCTTACTTGCAGACTTTTTGGGGACAATACTTCTGTGAAACTAAGTTGTGAAAAAACTTGGAGGCTTTGGGTGTTTTTTTATGTTGTGGTTTTTTTGTTTGTTTTTTTTTTTTTTTTAGGTAAAAGGGGGAAACTAGCAATGGCTATCAGTGCATGTAAATAGGAAATATTACTGTGTTGAGACAAAGATACAGCACCCCTCTGTCACTCTAATGCAGCTGATTAGTGATAATTCATGCTATAGAGCAGAGGCAAGAAGTTTGAATGATATATGTGATCTCCTGGGAAAGGAAGCCAGCATGTATTGTACCTCTGCAGATCTGTTGAGCAGCGACATTGCAGTCTTAGTGGATTAGAAGCAGCAGCTTCACTTCTTTCTAACCCCAGAGAAGTAGTAGCTGTTAACAGCTCTGCTCTGTAGAGGCACTGCAATGACACTGTCAGAATATGCTTTCATTATAATCAGTGTAAACACCTGGATTGTTTACAGGAAAGAGAAGGGAGAAAGGAGGGGGAAAAGAAAGAATGACCAAATTAGAAACATGCTGAAGCTGAGGGTAAATCTTGCAGGGTCAGGTTTTCGGTTAAAAACTCTTATTCATAATAATGGGTCCTGTACATATAGCTCCAAGTTAGAACAGACTGAACAGCTGCCGTTCAACATAAACGCTGGAGAAAAGAATGTTCCTGAAACAAAGACTGGGCTTGAAGCAAAGATTTAATAATTAATTGTTGTTCAGTTTGGAATCAAAGTGAAATGTTGGGCTTTAGCTCAGGAGGAGACATGGAGGGAGTGTGAATGAGGGGGCTAGGATCCCTCTCCGAAGCACCGATTCCCAGGAGCCCAGTCAGTGGAAATGTGGGCAGGATGAGGAATACGACACACAAGTCTGCACAACACTGTATTTTGGGCCATCTGTAGTTTTGGGTGGATGATTTCAAGGGGTGTTTGTGCTGGCCTGGAGATCCAGCGCTACCTGGCACTATTTTAGGAGAGTTTGAGATGGTGACTAAAGGAGGTAATAAGGTCCCCTTAGATGTCCCCAGTGAATCAATATCTAGTTCTAGGTAGCTTTAAAGTGTCCCTATAGAAGGTCCTGAGAGAGTACTCTAGAAGAATGTAACCTCATAAGCCTAAACTGAAGTGTATACTTAAGAAAGTTAGTATGTATTTAAGCATGATGTTGGACTCAAACGTCTTTGGACTCACTGTTACAAGCACTTCAGATCGTACTGTTCCTCCCACAATGTCAAGTAGATTTTATAAAAAAGCCAAAAAGCAGTAGGGCATATGAGAGACAATTCTTGTTACAATCCATGGTAAACTCCTATTGACTACTAGTTGAGAGAGACTAACTTGGGTTGAATGAATTTTTTAGAATTAGAAAATAACTAATCATTTTCCTGGCATGTACATGCATGTGTCTAGGAAACACATTTTTCCATTTTATTTTGTTTTGTAATAACACTTTCACGGATCATCTGAATTCTGTGAAATGTTGAGAATCTGGGTAAAGTCAGAGGAATTGGTAGCATTTGTTATGACATTTGGCTGAGATTTTGGGTTGGGGCCAAGACGGGTTTTTGATTGTTTGCAGCTGAGGGTGTTAGAATGAACTCCTTGACCAGGATTGTTCTGGAACAAATACATTCTGCTGGAAATAAGGAGATAATAACAACTAATATCAAGTCCTTCACTGGATTAATTCAGTCTTTTTCCATGTTCATGAATTGCTAATGAGCAGCCTGTGATTTTATTTGAACTTCTAAATTAATTAAATTCATTTTCTCAATATTTTTGATAAACACTTTTCTTTTTCTGGATTGTTTATAAACAATTAATTGCAAGTACTCCTCAGTCAAAATTTCATTGATGTTCGTTAAATTATATCACAGCCAATGTTCTTTGTGTTATACTTACAGCTAGGCAATAAATGTTTCTTAAATTATATCACAGCCAATGTTCTTTGTGTTATACTTAGAGCTAGGCAATAAATTTTTCTTCTTTTTTTTTTTTTTTTTTTTTTCAGATTTTAAAAAATCCTATTTCCTGGTGAAACTAGACATTTGGAAATTTCTCACAAAAGAATAACTAAGCTGTCATGGTACCCAAATGGTATCCATGTGGACTGTATAATTCTTATGTGGAACAAATCTTTGCTGTTTATATTTTGACTTATAGACAGTCACTTGGGTGTTGCTTCTTTAGGGTTTCTTTGTCATGTATTTTGACCTAGAATCTTGGTCCCAAGAAATCTTTCTTGATGAACATTTTATTGTCACCAGGAAACCTAAAGAAGAAATGTTCTGATTCAAGCAAACAATAGTTCCAGCAGAAAGTGGTTTTGATGAAAAGCTCTCTCCTAACTCTAACACATATTTTAAAATAGAAATGGTATAAACTTGTCAAAATTGGGGAAAAAACACCATTATCTATTATTTCTTCAGTTCAGCCTTCAGAGAATAAACCAGCCTAACTATTTGGCACTGGAGAAAAAAAAAAAACCAAACACCAACTTTCCCAGTAAACAACTTTCTATTTGCCTACAGCAACAATTTTTGTACCCATGAATAAGATAGGTGAGGTGTGGGATTCATCTGGCAAAAAAGGAGTTGACTAAACCCGAGTTAGTCAACTGAGGTGCCTTCTAAAGGACATTATTTATCTTATCTTAAGGTAGATGTCTAGAATAGGTATACTGTAGGTGGCATGGCAATTTTTTGAACCCAAACCTGCTAGTATTATCTGAAATGGTCATTTATATATCTTCTGCATTAGTGGATAAGCTCTTAAGAGTCTTTTTCCCAGAAGAAATGTTCTCATTTGCAAGTCCCTTAATCTCATGCTCTGTGAATTCTTTTAATATCCATTTAGAATGAAGCATTTCTTTGAATGTCCCTTCCAGCCAATTTCTTCTCTAAATGGCTCATGGAAAGGAGGGGATGCGGTGTGTTTGATGTTGGGATGAATCGTGGGCTGGCTAAAGCCTTTGAGATAGAACAACTTCTAACTTTTAAGACATGCGTGCCAAGAAGCACCAAATATTTCTAATCTCTAAAGCTTTTATGTTATTAGAACACAAAATAACAAGCTACCATGACAGAACTCTTTATACAGAGGATACTTGGAGTGAGGCAGATGAAATTAAAGGCTTAAAAGAAATGTCTCCTTTCCCTACCCATTTTGTCCTTGCAGGGTAGGTCTTTTTCTTTCTTGCAACCCTTTGAGGATGTGAGCAAACTCCACAGTACTCGCAGGATCCCTAGGAAAGCCTCCTTTCCATCACTTTTCTAATTTGACTTCAGATATGTTCTCTGTTGCCAGCAACCCTCCAGCTATGCTTAGGAGTTTCCTGTTCCGCATTTGGACCCGACTGTGTATTTCTAAATCCCTTTTTGTCCTATTGCATTCCAGAAACTTCACTCGGCTGTGATTACTCCATTACTCTCCAGGAAGATGCTATTTCTCCTCTATTCAGAACAAACCACAACATGTAATTAGCCAACAGAGACCAGAGACCAATGAAATGGCTGTACCTTCTATGGGAGATATGAAAGCAAGTTGTGATTTGCTCTTATATCTCTCTCTGTCCTTTAAGCTCTTCCTATGATCTCCATCATTGATGTACTCATGCAAGGGAAGTAGTAGGTTGTTTTATTCTGCAGCTTGCAAGGCCTGTGCTTTTGCACAGCTGTTGACAAACCTGCAACCACAGTACATGCTTTTGCAAACATACAGCTTCATTACTCTGGGTAACCTCTTTGCAGGGCTCCTCAGTTTCAGAGCTTGTTCTGGATGCTGCAGCACAGCTGTTCTTTGATCTGAGTTGGTAAATAAAAATACATACATAGACAAACATACAGTCACATAGGTATGTGTACACACCTGCCTGGCATTTTTTCATCAGCAGACTACATAAGACTTGAAATCAGCCAAGGTTGCCAAGACAAGTCAACAGAAAATGGGTAGTGACACCCATATTTTTCAGTTCTTCATTACTACCCGGGTGGTCCTACTGCAGTTTGAAGACTTGTTACAATTTGCATGACACTTTATGCTTTATTAAAAAGAAATATAAAATGATACTTGAAAAGCACACTTTCCATGCTGGAAAAAAATGTAAGAGACCAACAAGATTTTTCCAAGGAATCACTAAGTTAACAGGAGGACAGGACAACAACAAAGTTACAAATGGATATTTCTATAGGTTTAATTCTTAGCTTATCAGCCTTAGGGAAAGGGTTTTTATTTGAAACTCCAAAACTCAGTGTATTATGACAATATGTCATTTCCTCTGATTTTTCTGGGAATTAAATAGAAAGCATGCAAACACCCACGAACACATTCACAGTAAGAATGAACATTAGGAAGTGTCCATTCCTAGTGGAAAGAGTCAAGAGGAGGAAAAACATGAAAACACATTCAACTTGTCCTACTAACTTGGGTCCCTGGGATGGTAAGTGGTAAATAGTGGTTTGGAAGAACATAAATGTTATACACAAATATGTGAACTATGTGACACAAAGAAACTGAAAAAGATGGCAAATTAGCAGTAAGACCTCACGCCTTTCTTTCAGAACAAAAAACCAAACAAACCCAAGACAAGAGATTGCAGTGTTTGTCTTTCTCAAGGCAGAAATATACATAAGGAAGTGGGTGTTTGTTTTCTTATATTGAGCTGGAAGCTAAAGGAGCCAAAACCAGATTGTTCTTTCTGTAATTGCAGAAGAACATACACACTTGCAATAGCTGACTGCCTTTTGCTACTTCAGTGTGGCACTACAGATGTTTTATTAAGTGAATTGTAATATCCTCTCACCTTGAGAGTCCAACATCATGTGGTGATGTAATGGGATGTTCTTCCTTTTATGTTCTTTCTGATTCTTTTTCCCCCTTTATTCATTTAAATGCTTAGACAGGTGGTTTGAATAAGTCAGGAGTACTACCTTTTTATGTACTTTCTATCTAGTATCCTATGTTAAATGGAGTAATAGAAGGGGTAGTCTTTTGCATGAATAGATTTATGCATAATAATCCTACTCTGCAGCACAAGGATGGGTGGGTTATCAGAGATCTGTTCCAGGTCTTTTTCTATAGTTGCAGGAATGTGATTTTTAGATGATTTGTTGTTTCAGACATTCCTGATACCTGCATCATGGATGGACAGAAAAAAGGTGTCATTTGTTTGAGAATCTCATATGTCTCTCTTTGTAAATGCAAGCTTTTAAGGGAGAGCGGATGTTTTTACCAAACCAGCTGACAGAGCTGGGGAAAAATGGATGTTATTTTATGCTCAGAAATTCTTCTTTGGGTCTCTGACTCACCAGGACTCTGAATGTGAATCCTACCCATTTTTTTTTTTCATTTGTATTGTTTGGTGCAGTAAGAGATACCACATGTCTTTAATCCTTCTGCCTTAGGCCATGGTGGCTCCCGCATATTTTTTTTTGTTTTGGTGTTTTGTTTTCTGGCTTGTTTGTACACAGTGATTTGTCTGCGTGGGAATCTCTTCTCATTGGTTACCCGTTTGCTCTCTTCATTGCAATTTTCATCAGCTTCTAGACAAGTCTTTTAAAGACTTCTTGCCTTTATCATACAGAATATAATTTCACAAAAAATATTATTTCATATCACTTTACTGCTTTCATTATGATTATTTTTCCCTTTATTTTGTAGGAAAGCTGTCTAAATGGTCATTCCTTCTTTCATGGTAACAGTTTTCATATATTGCTGACAAGATTTGAATAATTGGTCTTGTTCTTGTAAGTCACCAAGTCATCCAGCTACTGAGCCACCACTGTTCTTATGCCAGCTTTTGAGCATGTCCAGAATTGGTAGCACAGAAGAATTTTTATAACATGCTCCTTTATAATGAAAGGTCTATTGAAAACTACTTGGCAAGGAAGGAGTTCTGTAAATTTTCCAGATACATGAAGGACCATCATCTGATTCTGATAAGACCAATCTGTCAGCCTAAGCATATGTCCACTGACAGCATAATAAAACCTCCTATTACTATCAAGAATACAGTTCAAAACCTATTGCTTGAACTAAGAACTTGACCTGACTGTAAAAAAGCATGTAGATAGAACTGCTATGCCTGTGTGAAATTCCACCAACACTGATAGGGGGTTTTATGTCCAGGACAGTTCAGTTATACTTCGTAATTTGGTGAGGAGAATAAGCTGTTTGACATTATATCAACACAGAGCCTAATCAGCCTGCAGAAAACAAACAAACTCCCTGTCCCTCTGTGAAGCTATGCCGGGCAAAGCTAAGCAGCACTGGGAAATCCCAGGCTTCAGGTCAAGATGCGTGTTGGCTGTAGGGCTTTGCAAGCACAAAGCTCAGCTAGCTCAGCTGTGACACATCACTAGCGTGAAGAGCACATGCTCTGGAAAACAGCTCAGCTGTGGATGCAGGTGGCAGCTTGCAAATGAATGAGAGAAGTCTGAGAGTATGAACAACTGGTGTTAATAGTGGTTGGAGTTAAGTGCGTGTGGACAAAGTACTGAACTCTTTCAGAATTGCATGGGGGGAGATCATAACTGAAAAGAAACTGTTGGGCCATAGCCTGCAGCCCTTACACATGGGCTGCTGAATGGTTTGACTCTCCTATGCTGTGTGATTATCACTGTAATACACTTCCTACCTATCATACTGCTAACATCAGGGGCATGTAGAGTATCGGGTGCACCTTGTGGATCAGTCCATGTCCATAACAGCTAATGGGTGAATGATAGATATGTTTGGAGGCAAAGGGGATCAGAATTGAGCCCATGCTGCCATTTGTGCACTATTTAAAATCAATTTTAAAGAAATTGCTGTTTCTTTTGTGATCCTTGATGGAGATCAGGGCATCCTTTTGGCAGATGTGGCACACACTGGACACAGTATATATGTGTATTAAGCAGTTTCAGCTGGGGAGCATATCTCTGTATTACCCCTGTATTCCCATGATTCTCTGAGCAGCCCATGATCCTGATGCAGGCAGGACATACACAGGGAAGGATCATTCTTTCTTTTTCCTGTCTTTCAAGGTAAATACTAACTAATGCCTCAGACAGTGACAAAAGACCAAGTCAGCTGGGCCTTCGGTCTGACCCCAGGTGATGCAATTGTGTTTTATGATTTTTGTTAAAGCATGCCTAGTAAGAGTAGCATTTGTAAAAGCACAGACTGGCTCGGGAGGCAAAGTTTTATTTCCAAATCCGGTTATATCAGTTCAAGTCAATCATATGTCTGTGCTCCCTGACAAATCCCATCCCATCCTACTCCATCCCTAGAGCTATTTTGCTGACTGCCTGTGGATGCTTCATCTGGCTGTACCTGGCATCATGCTATACTGACAGGAACTTCTGGACTTACAAGACCCCACGTGCTTCTTTGTCCATGAAAGGCTTCCAGAGTTGCTGTCTGAATGGAGAACCAATATGATATAATTCCAATTTGAATTAGTGACCTTAAAAATGAATACATTAGATAACATTTGCAAAAGTGTCTTAAATCTCTGATGAAGATCAAACATCAGAGCAAGAACAAAAACTTAGAGTCCCTAACTGCCAATCTCCCAGCCATTGGCTGACCTTCTGACAGCATGTAAAATTTGGTCACTTAAGCAAAACTGTGGGCAATAAACAAGGCCTGGGAAAACTACTCACAGAGATACACACACGTGTGTGTCTACAGATCCATTTTGTGGTACCCACAGGTCAGTGCATAACTCCATTCAAGTGAGACTGTGTAGATGCCATAAGAGGTCTGGGACAATCTTAAAATATTGGCCTCCATTATTCTTGTCTCTTTTGGTTTTTATACAAGACTATGTTCTAGATACTGGCTCCACATCAGTACTCCTTCTTCCTTCTGGGGACTTCTTTTCCCAGGAAAACCCTTCTCTTGCTCACCTTGTCCCTAACCTTTTGTACTGCCAAAGTATGGTTGGTGGGTTTTGCAGCTGTAAGAGGTCTATATTTCTTTTAATTTAAAAGTCTGGGGGACAAAAAGTATCTGGCTTTGATGGAAATGAAATATCCTTCATGATCTTATACAGCGGTATCGTAAGTGATAAGTAATGATGCTTTAAACTCTGTTAATAGGCAAAAGTCATTCAATTCCATTGAAGGAATTGTATTTCTATCACTATATGTAAAGAACATTAGTACACACTATATGTAAAGAACATCAGTACAGATCTTGACAGTTTTTTACAAATCTTAGCAGGATTTCTGGAGACATGACAGTGTGCCAAGTGCATGAGGCACATGGACAGANTATTTTGAAAGAGACAGGTATGACCTATTTACCTGCTATGGGCCATGCTCACATTCCTCTAGCATATAATGGTCTTGCTTATAGGCTAGTGCAGTTTGTAATGGTTTATGATTTTTAGTTCAGTAGTTGCAAACTTTGATCCCAACATCAGAGGAAATCTCAAATGCATGTAACAAAGCTGCCACTATTTTTAGACTGCAGTAATTCTTTTATAAGGAGACAATTCTTCTACAGTGTATATTAACTCCTCAGAAAGCTTTTCCACATGGTAAAATAGATTTGGAGAACAAAAGCACTGAACATTGCAACTTGAATAAGAAGACGGTCTTTTATTGTTAGCTTTGAAGCACTGAACATGTCTACGACTTGTTCTGCAAAAGAAAAAGGGAGAAATAGAGACTTTCACCTCCATTTACATTCTAATGTTCTCTCAAAATAAAATTCGTCTCTGGCCCTCTAATAAATACCATGCACTAGCTTGGGGATATTGCTTTAATTTATGTCGCTTGTGACAACAGAATTGGACACAAACAGTTCCCTTTCTCAGATGTTTATTGTTAGTGCTTGGGTGGGGGTTGAGCAGGAATTAGCAATAAGGTGAAACCTTCCACAGTAAAAGGGGCTGTGCGGGCCTGACAAATCATTTAGATTCTGATTATTAAAATTATAATCTGGTATGGTTGGCTCTAACAGTAACCTTTCTGCAGGTAATAAATCCCATGCTGGATGGATGATGCTTCCCATCAGACAATCTCATAAGAGGTGGGAGCTGGTAGCAGTGGTGACAGCAGGGGAAGGATGGGGAGGGGGCTGCTTGCATGGGAAGACGTGGCAGATAATGAAATATGACTTGGGCTTAGGGTGTTGTCCTGCTATTTAGCTTTTTGACAGTTCATTTGTTTCTAATCATTTTTTTGATTAGCATACAGAAAACCCAGCAGAAAAGAGACAGAGAAGCAACTCCAACAGGAAATCCATTTGCTGACAGATGCATATACAGTTTTGTTTTTCTTACACTTGAATCCTTTTTACTCCCAACACACATTTGCATACTCTGTCTGCTGCAGACTATCTGCTTTATATCTACCTGCAGCTACTTAGCCCTGTGTGTATGTATCTGAACTGCTGTCATGTTGCATCTAGCCAGCAGTACTGGGACAAAGCAAAATCTGAAAAACCGTCTGCCCTTTTCTTACTGTGACAATCTATGAACTGTTTGGCTGTTATTAAAGTTGTCAGCATGATGCAAACAGCTCACTGAGGTTTTACCAGGGTTATGATTGTTCGCACTTGGCATTACTGTCGGCACAAGCACATCAGGGAAACGAAGAGAAACTTGCACACTGGCTTAGGACTGCTGCTTTTAAGCTGATTTTAATTTAATATGCATGAAAAAAAATATCTTTAACTTGCATTCTCAATAGCCTTCCAGTAGGAAGTCTGCTGGACAAAGACAAAGAGTGATCAGATTATCTCACCACATAATATAAGCTAGATGCAGGCAGCATTTAGTGTTTATTTTTGCTCTGTGGTTAGTACATCAACACAGGTAATCCCGGGTGTTTCCAAAGCTCAGCTCTGGGTTTTCTACTGCATGTTGCATGAAAAAATATTGCAGACCAATCACTGGGCAAATTAGATGCTGTCCAGAAAAGTTGTTTTCATAATCTCTGGGGTTTTTAAAAACATTTTTTTTTTTGCAAATGCCATGCTACCCAGTCAACTAATTTTGGATGTATTCAGAAAGTCATGCTAAATTAACAGTTCCCATTCTTATAGCACTGACTTGTCAGACTGGACAACCAGAAGCTTTAAGATTCACATGGCTGTTTGACTCATTAGTTTTTCACATCTGTGTCAGTGTGCTTGTGTGAAAAAAAGAGAGTGGCTGTGTTTGGACCTGTGCGGAGGTTATTGTCCAGATTGTTCTGTATGTTACTGCCTCTCGCCCTTGTGATTTGGTTTTCCATGTTTCACATTGGAATTAGTGAAAAGGTGGCATGTATTGGTGAGGAATTAAAATTGGACTTTGGGAAAGTAGTGGGGGGAAAGTAGTGGGTAGAAAGTAATTCTGGAAAAAAAAGGAAACTGCAAAACCACTTAAGATTTTCAGAACTCATTTGGCATTGACTAAAATCCTATACTCACTTGGGGAACCAGTCCACAGAAAACTCAAGGCAGATGCAGCAGATGACATGGCTTTTGGTACCTACTTCATTCTGTCTGCTCCTTGATGATTTAAATTTACAGCAATATTGTCCCCACTGCTGCATGTCTTGCTTGGGTCCCTTTAAGATGTGGCATCTGGCCAGGCCAGCATGACGAATAGTGGGTCAAATTCAAAAGGTTTAGTTCAGATTGTGCAATCACTGCAAAACTGAGACAGTCCTCCGAAGACTAAAGGCTCTAGTTCAAGCTCAACTGGGTCCTCATACAGAGCAGTAAGACCTTTACTGGCTCATATCTCCACTACTGTGAAGCAGTGTATGGGGCTGGGAATGAACATATCTAGTGGTAGTCTACTGCTCAGCTGCATCTGCATGTTAATTTACAAGGGGAAAAAATGTGACAGTCTCAAATAAATTTGTTATCATTTGTCCTTGCTTGGTCTAGGACCACTGTTTTGCTGCTCTGCTAGCTGATGGCTAATATCTCCAAGATGACCTCTCCTCTTTTAGGCTCTCACACTGAGCCTTTATGTTTACACGATTGCCTTTCAAAGGGTGTAGTACAAGAAGCCCTGATTTGCATGTGTGGGATTTGAGTTCTGAATACCATGACAATCAGAATTAATTGTGTTAATACTTGATGGCCACTTCATCAGTTCTAAGGTAAAGAAAAAATCCTTCTATCTTACTTCTATCTTACTTCTTCTCTAGTAATTACTGAACTAGCAGGTTTTAAAACGTATTTTGAAAACATCATTGAAAACCTTCTTCAGCAGTTTCCTGTCAAATGCATTCAGACTAGTAAACACTTAGAAAAAAGATAAATCAGTAACTTCCTGGTTGCAATACTCTCCCCATTCATAGCTAAACTCAGGAGAAATAAAAGTAGCAATTTAGGTAGATCATCTATAGTTATACTTGTTCAATTCTTTGATATGAGTTTTGGTCTATGGAGGACAGTTGTACTATAGTTATTGATTTCTGTGGAAACAACTTCACATGTCAAAGAAAGGGCCATACCATGGAAACTGCCCCATTATCATATATTATACTGAAATGTTTCTGCCTGGGGGCTGGGGTGCACCTGAGTTTTCTCCTGCTCCAGAGGCAGAGGTACCAGATCTGACTGCTCAGCCTTATTGTGTGAGGAAGAGTCTGGCCCAGCTCCCCAGACAGTGGTGCTAGGGTTGAAATGTGAGCACCATGGATGGTCAGTGAGAGAGCATGAAACGTGGGTGAGATGCGTCTGTTGTGTATGTGAAGTAGGAGACATGGCAGGTCTGACTGAGAAAGCTGCTCAGGGAGATTTTGTGTTAGGAAGGAAACTTTGGCTTTGTCCTTCTTCGCATAGGTAGATCATAAAATACATGGAAGCAGCAGTGAAAAGCAGAGAGGGCAAAAAGGAAGGAAGTAATAAATAGAGCCTCGACAGGTAAATCTGCTCGTCTTTGGCATAAAGGTAGTGGGTAAAACTGTGATAACAGATGTGGTAACCTGCAGAAAAAGAAACGTTGCCAGCAGGATGACAGAGGTGATCCTTAACCTTTGCTCAGTGCTGGTGAGACACATCTGGAGTGTTGTGTCCAGTGCTGGGCTGCCTGCTGCAAGACAGACATTGACATACGTGTCCAGCAAAGGGCTGCTAAAGTAATTAAAGACTTGGAGCATCTGCCATGCAAGGAGAGTCTGAGAGAGCTGGGACTATTTAGCCTGGAGAAGAAAAGATTCAGGGGGATCTTATCAATGTCTATAAATACCTCAAGGGAGGGTACAAAGAGGACAGAGCCAGGCTCTGTTCAGTGGCGCCCAATAAGAGAACAAGAGGCAATGGGCACAAACTGAAACACAGAACTTCCTTTAAATATAAGAAAAAAGCTTTTTCACTATGAGGGTGACTGAGCATTAAAACAGTTTGCCCAAAGGAATTGGGTGGTCTCCATCCTTGGAGTTATTCAACACCCGACGGGAAACAGCCCTGAACAACCTGCTCCTGCTGGCCCTGCTTTGGGCAGGGGCTTGGACTAGGTCCCCAGAGGTTCCCTCCCACCTCTATGACTCTATAATTCTGTGGTAAGGGGAATTTCTTATGGAAATATGGATTTTATTCACCAACTATAAGTGCTAGCCCTTCTGTGTGCAATGTTATTTCCAATAGTACTTGAATCTCAAAAGTACTTTGTAGAGTTCGTCAGCTTAGGACAAAGAGCCTTAGATACAGTCCAGAGGGGGTCTACAGATCCTCACTTTCGTTTCAGTTCAGTGTCTAAGGCCTTAAAACATGTAGCTTGCTTCTGAGAATTTCATTGATGTAAAATGAAGATTAAAAAATAATAAAATAGGGTTTTTACATTCCTGAAAATAATACAGAGATAATCATAATGGATTTTTATTACATATTATAATAGAAATTCAGTGTCTGCATCTTCCTTAAACCCCAATATTTTAAGATAGAAGTAGAAAAGAATCTCAATATTCCTTTAGAAATAGTCCTATGCAATGTAAGATATGACTATTTCTGACTTATTCCGTAACATTTGATTGATATCAATCTCTCCCAAAGAATTTTATAGGATATTAATTTGGCTTTATAGTAAGACTCTATTAATAAAACATATGTAAGGGGTTAATAAATGATTGATAGTGACTGTAAATGTTTTATAGATTTGGGCCATGTCTTAGTTATAAGCACATCAATAGATGACAATACTGAGTTTCATAAGAGCTAATCTATCAAGCCATTGGACTACATAAAATGTACATCCATTCTTTACCCATTTCTTTAAAGCTGCACTCATCAGTTATTAACCCTTTATAAAACTCTTAAAAGTGGAATTTTGATTAGAAGTATAGCATGGTGTGAATAGGGACACCTCTGACATTTAAAAGACTTTGAGTATTTTTCATTTAAGACCCCTTTGATGCTGGTCCAGGTACTACCCATGGTATCTGCAGCTGGAGAGGACTCGACATAATAATTTAGAAGTCCCCTTCCAGTCCTGAGTACTGAAATTATGCTTCTAAACTTTGATGGGCCAAACATAAACTGAATATGTTCCATTAAATCAGTGGACTATCATCAGTTTCTGACATCTGAATTGGTGTCACCTTTGCTCCCTTCCAAAGAGACTAGCAATTATCTAAAAGACCTCTGCTATTCTCCTTCAGATGATTAAAGCATTTATATATATGGTATACTTATTTCTTGTTACACACTAGTGTTTTATAACTGAGGACCGGAAAATTTTTCCTCATATTATTAAAATGCGCTCAATAAGGTAATGATCCTAGATACTCTCCAGACAAGATAAAGGGTGTAAAGCATAAAGACAATACACTGAACTAAATCAAGTAAATAAATTCCTAACTTAGCCTGAAAAGTCAGGTACATGTGGTGTTCTTTAACATAGAATTTATGAGATTTCTTTGTTAGTATGCCAGAGCAGCCTACAACCGTGAAGCAAGCAGTGACCTTCCTGGAGCTCAGAATAACATGTTTGAATAAACATTGGAGCTTTGTTTAGGTATCAGTACAGTGCTTCACATGTTTCTTGAATTGTTGCCTCCTGAAGAGAAATTGGTTGGAGAAGGTAGATATTGGTTTGTTATTCGTGATCATGTCATGCCTGGCCTATGGTACAGGCTTTGAAAAATCCTGCAGTTGCCAAGTACTGAGAACACAGGGTCAGATCCACAATCAGCTAATGTATGTTTGGCTTTATTGACCATGTAGTGTAGCTACTGGGTAGCAACCCAGGAATAGCTCTCTTGGAATCATGGAAAGAAGCTTAAATATTAGTGAGAGGGAAGCAAGCAGCAGAAGCTGCCAAATGCTTTGACTCAGTTTTGCACCAGGTTTGCTCCATTCACCAATAACAGCTGGAGAAAAGTGTCTGGCTTACATTAAGTCCATTAAAAAAATGAGTCAAATATATTAAAGAAGCTGCAGTAGCCAATTTGAATCAAATCTCAGGTAAGGATAAGAAGCTGAAACCACAGCTGTTGTAAAACCAATTTACAGCAATAGAAAGTTTGGCCCACTGAGGTGCATGGAAGCAAAATACCAGTATTGATAACTCCCTCTCTTTGTTGTGTTCACCAAAAAACATCACTTTGTTGGTCAGTCATGTGAACACGGAGTAAATTTCAGGAATCTGATAGATTTGATAAGTGGTTTGTTCTTTTTGCTCTATGTAAAACAATCACCATCTGAATTCTCTTGTATAAATGTTGTGATGAATTGTTGGGGCTTGTGACTGTTCTTAAATGGGTTTTCATCTTATACACAGAGGGGTTTGGAGGTTGTATTAACCAAAAGATGAACCTGCTGTGGTGACACCTGTTTATTGGGATTACACCCTGTTTTCAAATTTAATATCTTTGGTTGGCCTGCAGGGGAAGGATCCTCTTGGAAAAAACCAAATATTTTACCTGGACAACTGTTCCACATCTGTGTTTTTCTAGTGAAATGCCTAAAATAAATATCTGATGGGGACCTGAGCTCCTGGAAAGGCACCATATGCTACATTTGGAAAGATCAGAATTGCAAAATAAATGTTTTGAAAAAAGCATACAAAAAATTCTTACATGGCTCCAGTACAAATGGAGAACAAGAGCTGTCACATGGCCACAACCTGTCAAGTGCACAACCATATTCTTTACTAGCAGCAGGACTGTGTATGTGTATGTGTCCTCAGTGTCCCTCTTTAATCCACGTCCACAGAATGAAAGACTTGGGTCTCCAACTGTTATCTTCATGTCTATACCCCCTTGTACTACTTCTTCTCCTTTTAAACTCTGACTGGAGAGAAGACTTTTGACTTGGAGTGCTGCTCTTAGCTCCACTGGAGCCTTTCCTAGTGACAGCAGCCAAGTCACAGTGCAAGGGAGTCTTCAATGAAAGTTTTGAGCCAAGCTTGCAGCCTCTGTGTGCTCATGGATTTTGTACAGATGGGCGCTGTTCTTTCTTTTCTTGTGTTTTGCTCCACAACCCCTAAAGTCTTCTCTTTGCGTTTTCTTCAATGCCTGGCTTAGCTGGACTCTAATCTTATCTTGGGCTGCAAAGCACAGCACCTGTGTAACCAGAACTCTATTCCACTCTCCACTAAGGAGCATATAATAACAGGGACAAACAAAATAAAGGTTGCTCATTTGAACATAATAATATCATGGCCATGAAAAGTAGTGTCATGAGTAATTTTATTAAAAGGCAGTGTGTGACTGACTTCTCTGTGTGTGAGTTTAAGTAGAGGGGATTAAGAAATTCAAGTCAATTACTCACAGAAGTAGCATTTTTGGGACAGACAATTCCCTCTTTTCCTTTATCTTCCCTTACTCTCCAGGACTTTAACTCTACCTGGGTATTGCATGTTTGCATTCCGTAATTGAGTGAAATACAGCAGCCAAACAACATTGAACTGGGTGGTGCAGAGGTCTGCTGGTGAGAGAGTATAGGGTTTAGTGTGTTAAATAAGGACTGAATATACCTGTGTTAGTTTGATTCATTTTGGTTTTCTATTTTTCCTTGCTGTTTAGAGCCAATTAAATCTTGAGCTAGGTTCTCAGCTGACATGAATCAGTCAAGTAAAATGAAATCAATGAAGCTACATTGATTCATATCCACAGAGGATCTAGTCCATTCATTGTTGTCAACTGAAAAAGCGTATTTGGCATAGCAGATTTTGGAATATAGGGCAGAAATATTCACCATAAAAGCATTTTCATATTATCTCTTTGACCTACAAGAATATACAGGCATTGGAAGTTTTACAGATATATCTGGCTTCCTGGCATATGAGCAAATAAACAAAGATAAGAATAGGGCTGTGAATTAGAGCTCCAGTACTCTCCAGCATGACATTTTGCAGTTCTGTGATGTCTCTGAACATGCTTGCAACCAGAAACTTAGAAGAAAGAACCATGAAGCAGACAGATACATGTCAGGGTGCCTTCCTGATTTCTAAATGTTAAATTTTCTCTTTGCTCTGCAATACAAGAATGAATAGACTTTCAAAGTTTTGGTTCATATTGATTATCATAATTGGATAGTTTTGTTGTCTGATATTGGTATGGATAAAATATCAACTGTTTTTTAGGATGTGTTAATTTATAACCGCATTGTCTTCTTGTGGCAATGAACTAATCACAAGGCATGTATTAGACATGTATTTCTGTGCATGGGTTTTGAATTCCTACAGTTAATTTGTGTGAACTTTTCTTCCTCTTCTGTTCTGTTCAGAATTTTCATTATTTTCATTGTGTTATTTCCCTTTCACACAGGTAAAAAAGTCTTTGTGAATCTCTCTTAAACCCAGTCTTTAAACTTGTGCTCATTATTCTGCTCTGAAACTCTTCTAGATCTGCCATATCAATTCAGAGATATATGGCTTGTAACACACGTGGTCATCCAGACGTGCTTCTGCTATGGAATCTTTTAAGAACATTACAATATTTTTCATGTTAATTCCTGTCAATAATCCTTCTGGATCGACATTTTCCATGTCTGAATTTTATCTCATACCTGGTGTTCATTCACTGCATTCTTTGGCTATTAAACAGCACAAAATAATGTTCAGTTTTGGGTCCACAGAATACACATGCTTATGGATGGAATTAGAGCTACATTTGTACCCTTTCTCCACTTGATGAATCTTGATTATCA
>WEKW01020861.1:1744-82124 GCA_013389905.1 Sula dactylatra | reverse complement strand
TCATCTTGATATTTTTGTTTGTTTATCTAAGTTTGGGGGATTATTTATTTTAAAGGAGCTAGTGAAGCTATCACATTGAAATAATTTTAAAATATTTATTTTGCTTTTTATCAGTGAAATGAATTCTCAGATCCAATGTTTTCACATCAGAATAACAACAGCTGCATAATGTGTAAGGGGTTGACTCATGTCTTCAGCTTCATTATTATGCAGACTCCTCCATTAAGCCATGGGGCAAAATTATGAGTTACATTGTGTTAGAAGATTGGTTCTTCCAGGGGCATCAAGCTGTGCAGCAATAAAAATCAGAACCACAGTAAAACATTTTGGTGTCCTCTTCAAGACAGTTTTCCTCAAACCCTACCTTTGAGATCCTTTTGGATGCCACCATCACAAATCCTTCATCCTAGGTGGCAAATTGAGGCAGGAAAGTTAAGGTTCTGACATGTCCCATAGCTGCTCGGAGCAGGAAGATCGTTTTTGATAACAGGCTTATATTTTTCTAAAAAGGTATAATTTAAACAGAATAAAAAGAGGGAATGAGATAGGTTTGCTCTCCAAAAATCTAAATGTTATGAGATAATAGTTATCATCCAACTTTTAGCACATGGCTGATCAGTTCAGCTGCCAAATATCCGTCTGTTTTTTACGCAGAGAGTTTGGTTATGTTCCTGCTTGGAACTTATGAGCACCTGTGCTCCATTACGCGTAGTGTCTCTTGTTACTCCTGCTTTCCATATGAGGTTTGTTAGTTGATTATGGATTATACTGTGACCTCTTCTGTCAAAGGTGAGCCATTGGGAAGCAGGATGCTGAGCAGTAGTTGTCCTTCTTTATAGTTTCAGTACCACTTCAAGCATATTGTCAGTCCTTGCTTTCCCCTGTATGCAGGGACTACACTTTTCAAGTGTTTTTGGAGTGTTATCTCTCAAAGATGACCAAAAAAACCAGGGAGATGGATCATTAAGGCAGCTGTGTTGTTTATCACTGACATTACAGGCTAATTCAAGGGTGATTTTTATCTATTTCTCATGACACCAGGACTTTGACAATAGATTTTAGAACTATTGTGGTCATGATAGAAGGGCTAATGTGATTGTCTCATGTGACATCCTACCTGGTGAGACAGGATATCACCAAACAAGCTCAACATTTACTCTAGAACTCAGTAAGAACTAACAATTAACATTTGGCTAACAGAATAAGACACTATTCAGAATTTGGCAGAGTATTCTTTCTGAGTAAACAGCATTTGAACTGTGTATTCGAACCACTTTGCTGATAGCATTGTAGTTGACCAAGAAAAACATGCTACAGATCACTTTTCTGCTGTGGTAAGTGTGTGATAACACACAACAGAAACTTGCCATAGACAACTTTAAGCGTAATAGTCTACCAGCACTTGCAAAAGACATTCAAGAAAGTTTCTCACTGAAGACTCATAAGGACATGAGGATGTGAAAGGATAAAGGAATAGGATAAATAACTCCCTAAAAGATAGGAAATAAAGTAGGAATAAATGATCATTTCTCACAGGGAAGGAAAATTACTAAAATAACCCCACAAGGACCTATGCTGGGGCTTGTGATGTCCCACATTTATAAATGGTCTGGTGAAGGGGTTGAGCAATGAGGTGACAGAGTTTGCTGGCAGTACGGAATTATTCAAGGTCAAGGGTTGACTGAAAAATTGAAGCAAGTCCTTGCCTTCCTGAATGACCAGCTGAAAAAATGGCAGATGAAATTCCGTTTAGATACATATGTGGGGGAGAGCTATTTGCACATATGATGATAGTATCAGCTGACTAACAACACTCAAGAATGAAATTTTTGTGACTAGGATGGTTAAGTATATGGAAACCCCAGCTCAGGGTTGAGTACTAGTAAAAAAATACACAGAAAATGGGAAGGTAGGAACTGTTAGGAAAGGAAAGCAAAGCAAAGCACAAAAAGCTGTCATGTGGTTGCAAAAATCCAGGATTTGTCCTCATCTTCAGCATGGTATGGGATCCAGCCTGCTCAATCCAACTAAAAGATACAATAAAAGCAGAAAAAGATACTAAGCAGGGTAAAAAATCAAAGACACAGAATGCTGTTGTACAGATAGTGGTTGAACAGATCAAAATTCTTCAGCTCAAAAGAGATAGTAAAGGTTCATACAATCATCAGTGACTGTGGAGAAAAGTAGGTAGAAAGTTTAGCAGCACATCATAAGTTACAAGTACACTTCAGAGAATCATTTATAGGTAACGTTATGGAGATACTATTGTAGGCCTCAGAAACCACTTGCCAAATAAGCTGGAAAGCAAGGAATGGATGAAAAGCTGACCTTGTAACAAAGACCATGTTACTTGACTTGACCTAAAGTAACATAAAGTGCATTGAGTCAGTTCTGAAGACCATAAAAAGGAGGTGGCTAAGTGAGGGTGGCCTGTCCATGATGGACATGCTAAAGCCTCAGACTGGATAGAAATTTCTTCTGCATAGCACCTAGGAGTTTATAAAGAGTGAAGGGGAGAAAAAAAAAGAGAAATTCCTGAGTACCATCAGGATCTAAAAAAACCTCAAAAACCTGGACTCCAATACAAAGAAGTATAAAATCTGATGAAATCTTGCTTATGAGTAGCTCTGATAATTTGTACTAATAGAGTTCATTTGATATATCTTGTAGTTTTTGACAATAAAGTTACACCTTAGGTGACAGCATGTTACTCCATTTCTGTTTTGAAGTGCTAGGATAAGCCAAAATAGCTATTCACCTTCACTGTAGAGATTTCCTGGCCCATCTGCTTTAAGAACCAGCCAATGAGTGTGCTGAAAGTAATCCCTCCCTTGGCTGGCTGGTTAGTGAGTGGCAGTGGTCTTAGAGGTGGTCCTCCTGCCTTTTTCCAACACATGAATTAAGGTTATCAGATGATGCTTCCATTTAATATCTTGACAACAAATAAAAGGAGGTGGTTGTAGTCACACAACATGAAGTTAAGGTGTATAATGCATTGCCAAAGGCTGTTGCAGATGCTAAACATTTACATAAATGCTAAATGTTTCAATGGATCGCATGGATAAATTTATGGAAGAAAAACATTCAAAGCTATTATAAAGACACTAGTTTTGGCTCAGGGGCTTCCTGTGTAACAGACTGTGGAGCACTAGAAGAATATTCTGGGAAGTTGTGACGATGATTGCCCTGATTTTTAACTATTTCATAGGCATCTGCTCTATCACTGCTGGAGACAGGGTGTAGGGCTAGTTGGGACCTCAGCATGACCCAATATATCTGTTGTTTCATCAGCTCACCTCATGGCAATGGTTTTGAGTGTTCATACCCAGGGCTATACAGATATGTGCAAAGGGCCATGAATGAACTCCTGGCTGCACACTGCCCATGAGCAGGACTGAGGGATGGGAGAAGGAGAAGGGGCTGACAACAGCAAAACCTCTCGAACTTTGTAGTAGATGACTTGCTCGGTGCCCCTTTTGACCTCCATTGCTGTGCTGTGGTAGATACTGCCAGTAGCTGTCATTATTCAGGCTTCCTGTATTCTGCCTAATAAAACAGAGTTGCATTTCCAAGTCATATTAATACATTTAAGACCCTATATTGATGGAGATTTACGTTTATTTTCCTGGTGGGGGTACAGGAAGGCATGCAGCCTTTCATTCACAACTTACTTTGCTGCCTGATGAATTATACTTCTGTCCAATTTCTTTTACGACAGACATATTTGTATCATTAAGAACACTGTGAAAAACATCAATTAAAAAACTCTTGGTTTTTTAACTGAAGATGGAGGAACATTTTTAGAATTAGCTTAGTTTTTTAAAATCTCTAAATGCAGTCATGTCAGCATGTGCTTAAAAGGCTGCTTATATTACTTTAACGACTTGAGGACATGAACATGGAAAGATAAGCCATGGAGGTCAGTCTCCTATAGAACAGAGATAGCAAAGGTAAAAGTGCAATAAGTTATTCACTCAATTCACTAAATTACAACCTGGAAATGTTACTCAGGACTTCCTGGTCTGAAAGTTATTCCAGTCTGGTCCTTGGCTTACTCTCTCCACTTGAGCCACTTTTGCATCATGGATAACATTGTGCAGCCCTGGCCTGTCTTGGAATGTCTGAAATGTCCTGTCTTCAGTAAGCATTAAGAGATAGGAGAGCAGTTGCTGAGATGACTATTAGACATCTCTAAAGAATTGCTTTATCTTTTATGTATAGTGTAGCAATATGATAAAATAAAACAAATGATTACAAAACCACCAGGAAGCAATTAAGTATCTGAAAAAGGGGCCAGCGGAAAGAACAATAACACAAAGCTGTGCAATTTTCAGTGAATGTAAAGCCTTAGAAGGAGAATAAATACTCTTGGTTCAATTGTAGGTATTCTCAGGCTACTTAATCCAATGGAAACGTGACCAGCTTGTTCTGGATGGGTGAACATGGCACTTCATGATGGTTTTACAGAGAAAAACTCCAAAGAAGATGCACCTGAAGTAAGATTATATGTCTCATTGATTCCTGGTTTAGCACAAGACCCCACTTGGTACAGTCATTTTCAGTAACCTGATTTCTTTGCTGTGCTGATTTCATTAGCCAGGTCACTTAGTGAAGCAGAGTCTTTCCTACCTTGCCAATCCTAATGTCTTGGTGCTGAAGGAGAGAGAGAGAGAGATATCCTGTTTCTTTGCTGTCTGAAGTGACACCGATGATCAATGAACAGCTTGTCCATGGGAACAAAATTGGTTGTCCTTGTGAACCTGTACAGGGAACAGCTTCATGTTTATGAACTTTGAAGAATCCTATGCAGTGTCCTGCTTATGGACATATCAAGCTGTACTTTTGTGGCACCCAAGTTGTCTCCTGTTGTAGAGTATTGCTAAAATTAGCCGTACTCACTCTTACAGTTATTTGTCTGAATATTGTTAAATGGGTCCTGTTATGCATAGGAATCAAGTGCAGTTTATGCCCAAAGTAACCAGTAGCAGCTGGAAGCAAGAAAGTTAAAGTAAATTTATGGTCAAAAGGGTCCCTTAAAATTATCTGGTTTCCTACATGAAATAGACTGCAACTTTTGTTTGGCAGGTTCCTGCATGAAGCCCATCATTTCTGATTAAGGTACCAGGAGACTTCTAGAAACAAATATCCACCTAAATCTCATTCCTCAAATGGAATCTGGGGAGAAGAAAATTATTGCTGATTAAGGAGAACTTTCCATCCTGGTAGGACTGGAACATTTCTGCTGTGGTTTCACATTTAGTGTTATATTAAGAACACTCCAGGTGCTTTCTGGATCACCTTCATATCATATGCCCAAGACAAATAAGCAAAATCCTGAGTACAGCGAACCTTCTCTTCCTCTCAGCATGGGTGAAACAACATCTGGAGTTCTGTGTCCAGATTTGGGCTCCTCAGACAAGAAAGACATGGACATTCTGGAGCAGATCCAGCAGAAGATCACTAAGAAAGTCATGGAGCTGGAGCATGGGATGTAAACGGAGATGCTGAGAAAACTGTGCTTTTTCAGCTTTAAGACAAGACAAGGGGAGATCTTGTTGCTGTCTGCAGCTACCTAATGGGAGGCTGTCTAGAAGATGGTGCCAAACTCTTTTCAGAGGTACGCAGATACAGAGGTGCTTAGGACAAAGGTCAGCAGACACATATCAAAACATGGGAAATTCTGATTAGATGTAAGGAAATATGTTAGAAGAGGTTGCCCAGAGGGGTTGTCAAATCTCATTTTCTGGAGATCCTCAGAGCTCAGCTGGATGAGTTCCTGATAAACTTGATCAAACTGGATCCAACTCCAAGCAGAGGGCTGGACTACACAACAGCCTGCAGAGGTTCTTTCCAGCCTAAACTATTCTACGATGCTATGATCATTCTGGTATATGTGCCATGACCGCATGGACATAGTGCCTTTTCAAGTTCTAAGATTCCTGACAGANTGAAAGACTGTTGCCACTGGAATACCAGTCCCTACTTGCACATATTTGCAAGTGATGGAATTCCTTCTGGATTTCCCAATTGCCAGGTGTAATCTTGGTTTGTGTTGGTTTCTATCCAATTTAATCTAGTTGAAGCTCTTGGGAGACTGCAGAGGACAAATAAGAAATATTTGTACAGGCTGTGTCTACAGGCAAGAGATACTGCAAAGATAAAAATATTCAGAAGTTGCCCAATTTGGCAAGAGTTATTCTGAGTGCTACAGTAACACACTGCAACAAAAGAAAATAATAGGACCAGAGACAGAATGACTCACTAGCCTAGGGCAATTAGTTGGGTATGTATTGGCAATACAGCTGGATATTGGTATTAAGGCAATACCCAACAAGTTGGTTGAAGATCTTGCCTGAATGATACAAATAACATGTCTATATTTTTTTAGGACATACTTTGTGTTGAAAATTGACACCTACCTCAATTAATATCTGAGCACATTGTTTTAAGTCAGGTAGTATTAGCTGGAGATATTCAAAGTACTGTCTCAGCAGTATTCTTGAACTCACTGCTTATGAACCTGTTTTGTAACTTTGGAGACGTGTTCAAACCTTTTTTGGTCAAAGAAGTGAACTGGGACTTCTGTGCTTGGAACAAGTATCATGTGCATTGGGGTAAAAGCATATCTATCAAAAGTTTCCTCCTTTGTTCATGTTGTTGTTCTGTTTTTCCCTACTCAAACCTGTTTGGTGGTTTTGACCTGAGTTCTCTATGGTCATGGTATGAAGGGACTGTGCTGTTTGGGCAAGAGCATATTTACTAAAAATATCCCTCTCATTTGTCTTTGTAATTGTATTGATATAGTTTTAAAGTACTGGAGGTTTTGCCTTCAGAGACAGGCTATGGTTCTGGGAAGTATAATTGCAAAGGCTGAATAGTCTAGTCAGAAAATCTGGGCAGAGTATAAAGACACTGTAAAGTATACATAGTTATATTAAAGTGCAAGTACATGAACACCATAGACCCTGAGACATTTTCAACACTGAGATGGCAGAGGCTGAATCTATGGTGAGAAACTTAGATACCATAGCAGTGGGAGCAATTGGGGAAAATACAGAAATAGCTCTTTTTTAGATTACTGAGCAAAATCAGCAATATGACAATGACTTAACTTCCATGGGCAGATTTTCAGGAGTGGGCAGGAATCAGTCTGGGTGGATGGCTTTCAATGGGGAATCAGAAAATTAATACCCCCCACCAAATATTTGTTTCTGTAGACAGGAGAGGAAGAACGTGCAGTGTCCTGATGAGCTACTCGCTTTGACTAATCCTGCTAGACTAGCTCCTGGAACAAAGATGGAAAGTGTGTTCAGACCTGATTTCTCTTCATATTTTCAATTCTATTTGGGTCCACAGTGTGACACCAGTGTGAAAGGAGGGGGAATCAAAGAGTCTTTCCCTTTGTATTTTAAATAACTGCACTTAGGAAAGTGAGATGTTGGGAGAGGGATCTAGGTGCCTGCATTTAGGAATCAGTACCATTATGGATGGTGTGGGATATCCACAATGTCTGTATGAGGCTGATGGATATGACACCCTATGGTTTCTCCTCTGGCTCTTAGACACACTTGTTTAGACACTCAGGTTGCTCTTGAGGAGTCTAGTTTAAGTCTGCCATCAAGGTCTCCTCCGTAGTCAGTGCAGCGTGGTAAAATGAGATGAATCATTCTGCAAAGGTGCCATTCTCTTTCGTCTGATTAAAGAGGGGAGGAAGTAGCCTAAAACTGATTCTATTTCCATCTGGCTGCAGTTAAATGAGATGAATCCTCGCATATTGGTATGAATGTGGCTGGCCTGAATAGGAGGTCACTGGAGATGAATGGAGGAGTTCCCACTCCATCCTGCTATCCCTGCCTTTCCTCTTTACTTCTAAGTGTTTGTCCCTTCACCTGCTTTGTGCCAACTCTGGTGCACAATAGATGTATTGATTTAATTCATTAATATAGAGCCAAAAGAGCTAGATTGTTTTTGTGAGTTAAGTTAATGATGTATGTTGGACACCAAAGCTGGTACAAGAGATGGAAGGGAAGAGAACAGAGCAGCAGCAAGCAAGGAAGGGGAGAAGGAGGACTTGTGGAGGGGAGATCATTCCCCTTTCCATGGAAGGGGTTAATTAAATTATCTTGATTTCCTTGGACCACAGTCAAAGAAACTAAGACCAAAAAAGTTATATACTTTAGGCTGAAGGTAAGTTGGGCACTTTTACCAGTGTCAGTGTCAAGGGGGGCCATGTGATATGTGCTGTGACTTAGATTTGGGAAAATGAACCAAGTGCTTGAAGCTTCTCCTGGATATTTCAGTCTGTATTGGAAATTTCTCTCTGAGCACAAGCTAAGACTGACCTTAAGGAACCTGGTGAGATCTCACCACTTGATGCAATAGCTACAGTCACATGTAGCAATAAATTACAAGAAATAAGAATACTTTATCAGTGATGTGATCTATTCAGGGCAAACCATTCTTTGAATACACTTCTTCCTTCTACAGGTCAGTCAATATAGCCAAACACATTGCAGTGCAACATTTAATTAAGAATAAAAGAGGTTTGACAGAAAGGAAATTGCTGTACAGGTCACTCTTAACATTATTCTCAAACAACCAAAATGCTGAAAATAAGGCTCTGAAGGCACTGAAGGCTCAGCCAAGGAACACACAGAGGGCATGTTATATAAATATGTGTTGAACAGTAGATTTCTACTCTATTTTGCTTATCACAGACAGAATCATCCGATCAATAAAATAAATAAGTGTTGAAGGGAACCAACAGAGGGAGGAAAAGACAGAAAGTGTGCATGACTGAAGCTGTTCAAATATCCTTTTAATTATATTTATGCTTTGATTTAGACTTCTCTCTGTAGCTCTGTAAAACTCAATTCTTGCATATTTCCCTTCTCTTTATGTGACACTAATGCAAAGACTGAAGAATGATATATGAGTTATTTATGTTACTGTCAATATGTATGTCTCTATCTGTCAATGGGAGAAGTGTGAGGATGATATGTCATTTAAAAATGCTGATACATAATGATTTATACTGACTAGAAGGGGATAACTGCTACGGTACTTAGCATTGCTGTAATCCTTTCCATCTTCAAAATACATTCTAAATGTTAATTAGCTACTGCAACTCACCAAAAATTCTTTGTCAGAAATTTTTTTTGACATCCAGTTGGGTTATTTTCTCCTGGGAGCAGACAGTTTTAACAAAAATGGATGAAACTGACCTGAAAAAAAAATTCAAACAAGAAAAGGTGTATGGATAAAACCGGAAAAATTTCATTAAAAAGTCTTGGTTGGTGTCTTGGAGAAATTGCAACCGGTGTTCTCATACGCATGCTTTTATCCTATGAGGAAGAAGAGATTAACAGCCATGACTACATGGTCTGTGACATACTCAAAAGTAATCACTTAATCTGTCACGAGAACAAACTGAAGTGCATGTCCAGAAACATGGTCTGCCCATGCAGCCTGCACTTAGATAAGAAACTTGCACAGACCATGCCAATTCAACCTCTGTTGAAGAAGTCAGACAGGTTACAGGTAGAAAACTGGAAAACCTCCGTGCTTGTGAGGTGTGTGTGAGATACAGCAAAGCATTCTGGAAATGTGCGAAGAACTGTGTGCAATGGAGTGTGTTGAAGAGAGCCCTGAAGTAGCTTGAAGCAACTCTGCAAGGTGTGGTGGACATATTGACTGCCTTATCTTCCTCTTGAAATCCCGGACAGAAATACTGCTGCACATGTTTCGGGGTGACACACCCACGGTGAGTGTGATGGTGACTGAAACTGCTGACTGTAGTGTGCCATGGCAGTACAGATGACCTGAGTACCTGCAGGCATGTGCAGTGACTTCTGGGGGTGCTGGGCTCAGAGCACCATGGTCCTCTCCTTCCCGTCCTTGAGTTCTGCTGGGCATTCTGGCCTGGTTTGCCCCGCATCTTGGACAGAGGCAGGAAGTACCTAAAATCCCCACAAATAAGATAGTCAGGTTGAAATAGAACCAGGAAAAATCTTTGGAAATTTGCCAGGCAAAATATTAGCGTATTGTTGGCATAAATGCAAAGGAGGGTAGAGGGACTTGCTTGGGTTATAAGAGCTGCCACAGCTTGGATCAGTATTGTGGTAAAGAAGTGCTGGGGGACTCTGAACAAGGCCCTTGTGCATCGTGTGCACCCTTCAAAAGAGAACTGGTTTGGGCTGTACAATGTATTTTTGTATTTTGTGATAACATATCTCTCTTTTTAAGTATGGCTCCCAGATCTTAGTCTTCCATGGTCTTAGAAAACAGCTGACGAACTGAACTTGTTCATGAGTGCACGGCTGTGGAATTTTCTCTGCCTTTTCTTCTCTCCTTTCTGGCACACATAGCAGAATAGGATGGATGTGTGAATCTCTGCTGCTTCAGTGCAAACTCCAGCAGCTTAATTTAACTACAGGTGAAAGTGTGCTTAGTCTCAGCCTTGGCACACTTTGTGCTGAAATACATGCATACGCTCCTGCTTCAGTAACTGCTATGAAGGATAGGNGGATAGGCTGGGGGGGGGGGGGTACAAGCAATTATTAAATTGTTAAACTGCCCAAATTAAGTTCTTTATTGATGATCTTGGATTTTGCTTCTCAAAATGTTGACCCGTTGTGCAGTTATCTGCAAACTGCGTATCAAAATTGGACACAGGATCAGTTATAAAACTTCATTTTTATAAATTTTTATAAAAAGCTTTAGTGTCAGCCAGGGTCCCTTTGTGCTGGGCTCTGCCTGCATGTTTATGTCGAGCCATTCTTTGCCTGGAAGATGAACAAGGCCTAACAGATAAACGAGGCAATGGTTGATTTACAGAACAAGAAGTGAAGTAACTTCTCCATGGTGATCCAACATATCTGGGGCAGGTTTACAGTAGTCTGCATTGCCTCAGAAGTTCTTATATTCCTGGGCTGTGCTCTGTTTCAGTGTTATCCTCTGTCTTAAACAATTTTCAACAGCATGTGAAGTAGTAGGCAATAAAGTAATTCAGTTGCTGAGGGCTTATTACATTCCTAGGATTTTACAGAAAGCCTATTTAAGGAAGGTGACACATGCTTACCAATGGATTTAGGATTGCTATTCACTAGTTAGACACTGTAAAGAGAGTAGACATCATGTTGTTTGTGGAATAATGTTTAGTGTGATTGGATTGAAATGCAACTGTATACTTGCTTCTAAAAAAATAAACTGGAGATGACAGTTTGAGCTGAATCTCAAAAAAAAATCTATCATAATCCTTGGGTGGGCATGCTGGAGAGATATATATCTATCTTCGACACTACTTCTCCACTAAAAAAACCTGAGAAAGATCTGCACATTCTGAACAGAGTAAATGCTAATATTGTCAAAAGTCTTGACAGTATTCACAAAACGAGCTTGCCTTTCTGTGCAGTGAACAGCAGGCTTTGCAGAAAGATGCAGCATTACCAAAGCTTTCCTGCGGCTCCTGAAGGAAGATGTTCAGCTGTCCCAGGTGTGCCAGAGCACTCCCAAGTCTGTAACAGGCTCTGCTACGGTCTTTGACATTTGCTTTTTTATGAAGACATGAAAATGTCCTTTCCTGTCCCTTATGTGATAACTGTTTTTAAAATGGGGAATCCCCCTTTCTGCTTGGGAATCCTAAGGGATTGGTTTAGTCCCCTGACTTTTTCTCCCCTCAGTGAGGAAAAATCGCCCCTTGGTGCCCTTTTGCTACCAAATGATCACTCTGACACGGGTTCAGTCTGATGTAGTTCATTCAAAAATATTGAAGGGTCACCAAATGCCATTAGTTATATCATTACTGATGGCCTAAGGGATGGAGCTTTGACTTCAAATCCATCAATTTTCAGCTAGTAATGATCATTAGCAAGTAAAGATAAATGAGGGATGCTTTATGGTACATCTGCACTTCATCTGCTCTATACAGGTAGTACATCTTTTGCTGCAGATATGAAACCACCCAGATGAAGTGGATATCAGAACACTAAACTCTTTTTCAGTCTCCAAGAGACAGTTTCTGGCTGGAAAAAAAGTACTCATTGACAGTAACTGGTGATAGAAAGAATTTATGAGCTACCGGACAGTAAATGACACAAAATCTCAGCAGCAAAACTGTTCAGTCAGAATTTACAAGAGTGATCACTTTTCACGGCCTTGGCAGCTAATGAACCTTTGGGACACCAAAGTGACCTTGGAATTTAATAGCCTACTTCTTGCTACAACAAATAAAATTAAATTCTCTTGTTTTGATGAATCATTTTCAGGACTGTTAATTAGAAGATCTGGCCCTAATAGAGATACAGGATACAGGAGACTGCTTTGTGCTTCTTGCTGACTTTTGGGGACTAATTCAAATCCTATTGTAGGCCATGGGTAGACTCAATTGGGCTTTGAATTAGGTCATTAAAATTAGTATCTATGAGCAAGTCACTTTGTCTCTCTGAGCCTCTTTGTTTGTGTGTTCAAATGGGGACCACTAATAATTACTTACATCAGGATGTTTAGAGCATTTTGGGATGTGTCCATGGACAACATTATAGAAGGAAAAATTAGTCATTTAAATGTGCACAATCTAATATTTATTCTAAACTATATGCAATAAATATAGTTTATGATGGAATTAATATCTGATTTTATTGTAATTGGTAGTTAGCTGTAAAGGGATCACAAAGAAATGCAAATAAAACAAATTAACATGTATGGAGTAAGCAATTTGTGAGAATATCTAAAATCACATAAAAACTTAATGAAACATAAAAATTAATTATGATACAAACAGAAATGGCACTAAACTATGATAAACCTATGGTGTTAGTAATTCTCAGACTTGTAGTTAAGTGGTGATAAGTAAGTACAATATACACAGAAAATCTAAATGTGCAATATAATGAACACCAAGGTTCAAGAAAGAGGATCGGATACAATGGTAATTAATGGAGGTTGGATTCTACCTTGGATTAATTCAACCAGCTTCATATAGGCACTTCCAGGAAGGAATCTGAGCTGCTTATGCTGTTAATATTTACTCTGATTATTTGATTATTTTGGGTAAATTACCCCCCACACCCACACCCCCCAATGAATCCATTTTATTGCTGCATTCCTATGAAAGTGAAACCGTATTTGTAGAAAGACCTTTATTGTCAGAAATATTAATCTTGGAACAGTTCATGCCCTCACCCTGGGGTGAGACTCAGGCCAGTGCCACTTCTCCTCTTCCTCATTCCAGGTTTTGCACAGGAAGGAAACATCAGCCTGGTGGCACACACCAGTAGTTTTCTAATCTGGTGATGGAGAAAATTCCACCCCAGCATGTGAGGTGAAGACCCAGCAGCCTGAATGTAGGAAACATCAACCATGCAGCAAGCAAGTAAGAAAACCTTGGTCCTACTGAAACCTATAGTAAAAATTCTGTTGGCTTTGCTAGGACTAGTAGCTTTCACAGGCTTGTGCTGTGTTTGTTACAGAAGCCAAGGAAGCTCCAAATCTTCCCTCTATGTAGAATACTTCCCCTTGGGGCCCAAAGGGCAGCTGCAGCAAAGGGTGAGGTGGGGATGTGCAGAAGAGGCTGAAGCCTTACACAGAGGCAATTCTCCCTGGCAAACTGGCCTGTAGATCTAAGGTAATTTGGTTACCTTAGGAGATGAAACATGGTTCATGTTATTTTAGAGCAAACGCTTTGCAGAATTACTCCGGGGACTAAAAAAGCCAGAAAAAGAGTGTTTTGTCTCACCAGGAACCATTCTAAGGTCATGCCTGTGGCAAGGCAACCAAATTGCTTTTTTATTTCTCATGAGAGATCTAACTATAATTTTTGTTGATGAAACACTAGTTGATGAAATGCTAGGAAGTAGCGTCATTTAGTATAAGGAGTTTGGGTGAGTCTGTCTTTTCAGTTCCTCCTCTTAGTACCAAAAATTTATTTTTATAGACACAAAACAGCAATGCTTAAATTGCCACTTAGAAACTTAAAAACATATAAGGAGAAAAACACAAAAAATACTTGAAAATGGGAGGCAAAACAAGCTAATCCATCTCTTAATGTCATTAGCTAGTGTCGCTACCATTCTAGACGGAAAAAACAACCAGATCCCTGATTATGTGTAGCCTGTGTTTGTATGTGAATAGGTTTGTGTGGGCCAAGCTGCGTGGGCCTGAAAATTACTTGAAAAATTGTGAGTTTCACTGTTGTTAATAAGGTCAAAATGTTCTTTCTTTTATTTAGGAAAAAAAAAGGAAAAAACACTCAACACCTAAACAATGCTATAAAAGTGAAATGCAGCAAATCCAGAAGTTAATATAAAATCCACATGTCAACCTGTCTGTGGGAAGTGTTTTGAAAGCCAAAGGCAACTCAATAAAAAAGGCAGAAGAAACAGCAACATTTCAATTAGATGAGAAGAGAGTAGGTCCTGACAGCTCGTTACTGAACTGCCTCTTCCAAATGCTGCCTTTTATTTTTTCCTTTGTCCCATTTAGTTCATTAATGCTGGTCTTCAATTAGGAACAGTATTTCTAACGAGATCTCTAGTTAGTAACCTTTGCTTTTTTTTCTGCCCATTTCGTAAGTACAGTCGTAGAATTGTAGTGCAACTTTTGAAATCTGAGGGCTGAACCGCTGTTAGTGATGGTACATTAAATCACTGAGCCCCACAGAACAAAGACATCAAGCCGTGAAGTAGCAAGAACAGGAAGAAAGGGATGGAAAGAGAGAAAACCAAGGCAGAACTGACCAGTCCTTGGTCTTGTCAAATGCACCTGCCTTTCTCGCAGCCCTCTTGCCTTCAGGCATCACACAAGCTCTGGGAAGAAGTTATGTCAGTCTCAGACTTTGATGAGGACTGTGGCAGCAGGGATCTGTGTCTGCCACTGCAGCAGTAACCTCAATCATGTTTGCTGCTCTGGCTGGAGAGATGTTACTGCCATCTCTAAACCAGACAGCTAGGATGCAGGAAGGGGTAACTAGTATGCTAGTCATCAAAGTATTTATTCAGGATATCTAGCTCCCTCTGACTGCTTCAAGTCCTTTCAGTGGATCTGTTTTAGTTTCTCAATTCTTATCTGTTTAGGTGAGAGAACAGAGCTAGGATGGGAGTCAACTAAGTAAGATAAGACAGATTTCCACTCCCCAAATACCTGCTGAGCGGTGAAGTGCTTCCTGTTTTAAAGTTGCTGCTTTCTGATTTCTTTTTAACCTTAAATTATGAAGCTTGAGAGGTAAAAAACAGTGTTGAAAAGATCCAAAGAAATTGCACTGACTGAAAAAAATAGTGTAGCACCTAGTTCCATGTTAACGAATCTCTCTCTTCCTAACTTCATTCAAAATCTGCTGGCATACTTGCAAAATAAAAAGCTTGTACATAACATATCTAAAAGCTTCCAGTTCCTGAAGGATATATGTATTTTGTCAAAGCAAGAAGAAAGTATTCAGCATAATACAAGAAATCTATCTACTCCCTAGCCATGACAGTTTCTTCCACTTTAACAGACACATCTATATTAAGATGCATAAGAAACAGGAACCAAAAATTGAGCTGTTATAAACTTGGGAACTTAGTATTTCATAGGTATATTGCGCTAAATGGCTTACCTCTTATTGGTTCACATGGTTATTAATCAGAAAAGCCTGAGTATGTAATCCCACCTGATTTTTAGGCACTTGAAAATGACAGTTAAAGCTGGCAGCTGGCTTAGTGGAGGAATGGTGGGATGAAAAAAGCAACTGAATATCAGGTTGTATTATTTATATAATTTCACTAACAGAGACAGAAGAATTCCATTAACTGTTGTTGCTCAAGAGCAGGACTCAGGGTAAAAGTCATGCTGAAAATACTAGTATGAGGCTGTGCAAGCCTATTGCCATATTTTTCTGGGTTTTTGTTTTGTTTTGTTTTTTGGATTTGTTTGGATTTTTGTTTTTGGTTTTGTTGGGTTTTTTTTTAGTATTTGTGACCTATGACAAAATATTGAGGTTTTAACATCTTGTTTCTGTCTGACTGAGGCATGTGCAGCTCCTTCAGACTTTCTTCATGAGTTGTATGGGCATATTTAGATATTGCATTTGATCATTGAAAGCTGCACCGGAATGAAGAAACAGAAACCGGTGTGGCAAGTGCATATGTTGCAAATCACTACCATAAGCAAAGTGCTGCTTATGTAAACAGTTAAGGCAGCACAGTATTCCTGATGTCCAGCCTTATCCAGACATTACTGTTATTATAACAGTGTCCAGACAACACAGACAGGAGCAAGGGACCCTGTTGTATTAGCTGACTACAATTTAGATAAATGAAGGGGGGAAGGAGTAAAAAAACCCATGAGTATATGAAACAACTTGTGTACTTTCACTGAGCAAAGCAACAGAGAAACTGGACTGGACCTTACCTAACTTTTTATTTCTCAGTCTCATGCCTTTGGGAGGGATTCAACTCATTTAGCTTCGGTCTGTACAAATATAGCATTTAATGTGAGCTAGACTTCTAAATCCAGCCATAGTCTATACAGAGGCATATTCCAAGAGCTGCTCATCCCATTCCAGGACAGCAGATATGATATGGGAGAGAGGAACTGTTCTCTGGCAGTGTCTCTCTTTCTCTGTTGACTACGGAGGGTAACTAAAGGATAAATTTCAACTAGATGTCTAACTTCTAAAGAAGTTAGTTCAGATGAATCCAAACTTATTTCATTGGCATACAGCACAAATGTCAGTATCCTAGACGTACAGCTTTGGGATCTTCAGATAGTCAAAAATCCAAGATACAGTCAAGTACATATGCGCGCAGAGACATCTTAATTTAAACTTTTCCGCCTACATATGAATGCCTAAGTAATAGATCTGATTTAAAATGTAACTTGATCCTGTTGTTTGAAAGCCTTGCCCTCACCTAATATTTTATTTTTCTCAGGTTTTATTTTTAAAAGACTTTTTACTTCTTCACACTGCAGTTTTCCATACAAATTTACACCAACAAAAAGTTTATGGTGTACCATTGCCATCTCTTTCACTTCTGTAATTACAGAATATGAATACAAAATCAAGCAAATTGTACTATGGTCGATGAACCTGAAGTCTTTACCATTCCAGCAGCAGGCATGTGAAATGTGGGTCCTGATAGGCAGGGAATGCTGATTAACTTGGGGGTCTACCAAAGTGGCATACAGCTGCGTGTTTTTCAGGCTGTCTTATTTTAGTCTGCCAAAGAAAATAACTTTCTCATGTACTGGTAATGTGTATTTTATGTTCTATGAATAATGTATGTTTCCTATGTAACTTCACTTCAGCTTCTGAAGATATAGGGTGCTTCAATTTCCTGTTTTGTACCATGACAAGGACCAGCAATGATTATAAAGCTCCTAAAGTTGCTCATTTGTTCAAGGAAGTAACTTAAATTCATACAAACACCTTTGCAGACTTCTGAGATGTGATTTTTGAGGATTAACATAGAGTCCAAGCCACAGAGAACGTGTATAAAAGAAGATCTCATGCTATCAAGTTCTCTGCTTCGTAAATTCATTATTTTTTCACACAAATCCCAGATATGTCAATTTATGTCAATTAATTAATGTTTAGTCAACAGTCAGTGGGATCTCAGGGTAATATGTGCTATTAAAAAGAAATGCCATTATCACAATATTTGGGGATCTGTCTTTCTGGTCCATAAGGCAGATAGTTTAAGGGTATGTGGAAAGGTATGTGCTGATACACTGCTGATTCGCTTCTATAATTACCAGCGCATCTAGTCATTTCTGCAAGCAGATCACCAGAGCTGGATGAGGGAACTGGATGCACAGTTTATCGTTGCATCTTCAGGAAGCAAACCTAGGGCTCTTGGAAGGTTTATTAGAAGTATTTAACTTCTGTTTGAATTTTTACCAAAATTGTGATTTGGAACACAGAGAATTAATAAGGGAATAATTCTCTGCTTCTTGAATCTTTTGCCACTTCTCTAGCACAATGACGTCCAATTACGGCTGATGATGCTATAGAGAACTGCAGCAACAGGAACAGGACTTGGGTCAAAGCTTCCCAGAAGCTTTGCCCGATGCAGAGCCTGTCCAGAAATGGCAATTTCTGAGGTGACTTAAACTTTTTCTGCCTTCCTCTTTACTGTGCTCCATCATTTCTGGTCAAAACCCCTATTTTTTTCCACTTGATATGCTTTTTCCTGTTTACACAGAGTTTTCCAAGGCTAGAAAATAACATCAAATAAAGGAAGCAAACAGTGTAGCACTTAGAAAATGCCTTCCATGTAGAACACAATTTCTTTTTACTTCACATCCCTGGTACGTGATATGTGAAAATAGTTTACAGAAATTGGTAGGACAGAGATGAGAAATGAGTGGGTAACAAAGGCACTTGTGCTGCTAGACAAGGAAAATAATGTACAAAGACTGAGACGGAGATGAAGGAAGAAAAAGTTGGAATTTAAAAGCAGCAAAGGTGCCAGAAAAGTATTCTTGCAGACTAGCTAAAAATGATGGGGAAATACAAAGAATAGAAATGGTGCTTAACATTAATCAGAAGCTAAAGTGAACAGGAAAGCTTTAAGGTGACACTTTAAAGAGGACTCAGTGGTATGGAAAGGGTCAGAGAGAAGAAAGTGTTCCCAGAGGGTGCAGCAGCATAGCTGGAAACAAACCTCTATGCATGGAGCTTCCCGGAGCAGGTGGAGGGGCTAAAGGGGAACAGCATGAGCGAAAGGGTTGGGGTAGAAGGCCAGGTGGGGTGGATGGTATAAAATATCACTGGATTTAGCCACACAGGTGAGGGTAAGGCTAAGTTAGGCAAATAAAGTCTATTGTTAAAGCCACCCATATGCGCTTTTAAATTCACATTTATCCCAGACTTCCTATAATGCTAATGGCAATTTTGGCTTGTCCTGTCTGAGACTCTTTAGTTGAACTTGAGGAACAAAAAATGAATCCCCATTTTAGAAGACAGGCTCAGGGATGAGCTAAAACTTGGGCAGTCTCAAGGTGGAAGAATCCCAAACTGATAACCTGTGATAAACGAACCAGATGGTTCCTGAGCTTTGTGTTGTTCTCACAACGTGGACATCTGCTGTTTTAATTGCTTGGACTGTGAATGATCATGTTTAAACTTTCTACTGTTCACACAATAAAGAACATTTTCAGCCATAACATGGAACTGTACCTTTAGGCTGGTTTACACCTGAGGTTAGTACGTCTTGACTAGATCCTTTGAGCTCTGATAAAGCTACAAATTTGATCTGAAAAGAAAATGGAAGAATAAAAATGCCTGAAAAGCTACTCTGAGCAGAGGAGATGCCTGCTTTGGTAAAACATGTATAGAAAATATCAAGAACAGGGGGAAGGAATATAAGAAATATTTTTTATGTTGGTTTGAAGAATAACCTAATTTTTTTAAGAAACCATGGGGGTTATTTCTGCATAGAAAGGTTGTCCCCAGTTCTGGTGTCAATATTTGTTTAGGGCTCAATCTAACAAAACCTTTAGGTGAGTAAAGCACGTGAAAAAAAGTCCTGCCAGAAGCCGTGATTAGGATCTCATCCGGATGAAGCAATTGTTTAGAGGCTTTGCTGGATCTTTGCAGAAAATTGATTTAGCTGCTAAGGTGATGTTCATACCAGTAAATAAAATGCATGAGGGACTATTTCCTTGTCTTGCTGAGGAATGGCACGGCGCAGCTTGCAATTTGTATGCCTGTGGCTGAGCTTGCTTCTCCCCCAAAGCTAGTGGCTGTCCACCAAGTGGGGGCAGACCCGAGGCTGCTTTCCTCTGGCTTACAGCCCGCTAGGTTGGAGCACACAAGCCGGCATGGGCCAGAGCTGTGCCAGGGCCATGCTGATGGCGACTGTGAGCCTGGGCTTGAGACTGCACTCATCTGCTGTTTAGTTTAATGCTAACTTTATCCCCTTTTAGATTCTTCATTCACCACTTATTGTAAAAACCTGAAATTGTATGAGTTTTTATAAACTTTTAGTCTTTGCTAGCATGGATTCCCTCACTGTGGATGAGGACTGGGTCTCTGAGGCATGACTGCCCTGCAAATCCATCATATTGCAAATAGTACGCTGATAGGTGTGGCAGGCACATCTAAGATGCCTAGGTAACACAGCTGGATCTATGGAGTCACAAAAGGTGATGCACCTCTATAGAACACGGGGCTAATTTCACCTAGATCTGATCTCTGTCACTGCAAGCAAAGAAGATAAAAATTGGAACACTCTTTAAAAACCTCAAATAAACAAATCCTTCAAGTCATGAGGAAGATGTCTTAATAATAAACCTACTAGCAGGTAAAATGCTGTCATATAAAGTAGAGTTAAATGGAAAAGGAGCACTGTCTGGCTCAATAGGAAATACATGCAGACTGAACTCAACTCTGCCTTACAATAAAGAGAAAATATGCTGGCTGTAAGCAGGAGCACTGTGTAATAACACAGCCCCACTACATTTCAAAGCAGGTTTTACTGAACTCTGGCCATTTATCTAATTCCTTCTTTTCAGCAGGCTTGCTGGGAATTATTTTATGATTGTTTAAGAGAGAAAAAAAATACCAACCAAAAAGAAAACATCTGACTGTCTCCAGTATTATGAGTTTTATTTTTTTACTCACTTTCCTTCATGTAAGCAAACTGCAGTACATTTTTGAGGAAATAACAGGCAGATGTCTATAGTGGGTTAAATTGAATAATATAAGAGAACATTAAAGGAGGTAGTTTTATATTGGAAAAGACAGATCATGTTTTCCAGATAGTACTAATGAATTCAATTCAGTGATACAATGATTAAATGTCACTTAAACTAAAATCAAACTGGACCTTACAGAAAGTGACACATATGATGTGTGAAACTATTTTAAAATTAAAAACCTAGCAAAGCCTGATAGAGGAAGACTATCTTATATTTTATATAGATTATGATATTCTGTATTTATCTGTGTTTATTTTCATCAAAGAAATGGAATATGCAGGAAGAAAAAGATATTAAAAAAACAATAAAAATGCATATTATGCAATTGACTCCAACAGGAGATTTGGGGTTCATCTCATGTAGCTTTGGGATGGGTTTTAGCTGCTTAAATACAGCTTGCTAGAGCTATTTTGGATGCCTTGATAATCCCTAGATGGGGCTTGCAGATATGGCAACTCTAGGCAAGTCACACACCTTCCTGGAACGGCAGATGGAAGCCAGATGAGATATCCTGCCACATGCCAAATGTTGCTAGATGCCTGCTTTCAGGCAACTAGATTCCCTGAGTGGTGTCTACAGTTTAGGGGTGGTTCCAGCTCCAGATTCAGACACCTACATTTAGATGTCTACATGTAAGTGTGTACAGGTGTGTTAGTAGCTAACGCTAGTAGCTGTGAGTACTACTAATAGTAGCAGTACTCACAGGGTTAGCTGGAGCTGCTGTCCCTGCTGCCAGAATTAACCTGTTGTTTGTACTTCAGCATAAGTTTTCTTAGCAGAAATCATACTTGGGACTGCAGTTCAGAGATGACCAATATGTATTTTGCCACTGACCAGCAGTGGAAGTTACACTTTGTGATTGTCACAGATCCACCAATTATTTTTAAGACCTTCCTCATTCAGTAAGAACCAAGAAACTCAGCTGGCTCAATCCAGAAAAATGATAATTTGTTTTGATGGCAGGATCCTGCAGTGCAGTGCAGTGCAGATGAACTAGGTGGAGGGAAGATGCTCATGTTAACATAGATGTCTAGGTGAGACTGTTGCCTGAACATGGGCATATAATAATATCTTAGGTGCTGTGTTCCCATCCAGAAGTCCAGATGGCCACTAAAGACCACAATGATTCTTGGAATGAACCTTGTGCTACCAGGCTTTGGTACACCTGTAAGCGCTGCCATCACACATCGGGATTGGGGAGTAAAGTGACCTGTCACTTCACCTTCCATCTGGTAAGAGGTAAGCTGCCATTGAAGACATACAGCTGTGTGTGATTGTCAACAATTCCATATCATTAAGAAAAAAAAATATCAGTTAGTGCCCTGGAAGAATTTCCAGATGGTTATTTATATTTCAGCTATCTACAAGAAGATATATGTGTGAATATAATACAAAAATACACTCAGAAGTCTGAGAAAATTCCAGTGAAAACTTACTTAACTGAGCCAGTTATTTTTTTAAGTCTGAGGATACGTTTTAAGACTCACACATTTTATTTTGATGTCTTCTAAAAGAAGACTCACATTTTTAAAGTTGTTTGCATCCTGAATTCCCACTGTTTTCAGTGAGAATTAGCCATCTAATCCCTTCAAAGCCTGGCTCCCAGTCTCAGGGTTTCAAGCAGAGCCCCTTCATGTTCCTGTTTCCATGCTCATGTCTTCAATTCTGTGTCAACGGGGTTGGAAAGCAGGAGCCAAATCCCACCATCCAGCTCTGAAGGACACCAGTGCAGAAAGTGAAGCACATATTTTACCTCCTGGTGGTGCAAACAGATATTCCCTGAAAGTTCAGGAACAAATGGGCACCAAGGACAACGGGGAGGTTGTGCCTCCAGGGCAAGCCAAGCTTGAGTATCCAGCCAGATAGGCAGGGTTGTCTCTGCTGACTGGTGGTGAGGACAACCAGCATGGAGCCTTTTCTCTCCATCAGGTGCAGCCACCACCAACAGCAGAAATAAGTTTTTCTTTGGGAGAACAAAGATAGTACTGAATGTCTTCAGGCAGCAGCCTGCCCTGGCCAGATTTACTGAGGAATTTTAATGCCTAAGGATACCTGTAGACCTGCACTTTACAAAAGCATTACTGATTTAGCAAAATTCCTTGCTAGGAATATGTTTTAATCCTGCTATATGTTCCCCTGCACCTATATTTGCCTAGATTACTGACTTGCTTGCAAAAGGAAACTTTGCATTAGGAGATGTTAACACTTAAGACCATGCTTGCTTTTTTGCTCTGAAGCAAAATAAAAATATGAAATATGGACTGTCTCATGGAAAAAAGTTACCAGCATATGTAAGTTCAATTAGTTACAAGTGTTTAATTTTTTACAGCATTCTAACATAAGAAAGTAAACGTGCTATACAATATTAATTATAGTATAAATATATGCAAGAATGAGACAGACTTCAATACTGTATGAAAGTTGAAGCAAGATCCAAAGTATTTTCACTATACAAAAACTCTTAAGGGCATTAAAAACATTTTCTTCTTTTTCCCCATAAAAACATAATCAAATTCTGTATGTTTTCACAGAATATACCAATACAGATGTAATCACATTTGCTAATGGAAAATCTGTTCTTTTAGAATGACCTGATCAGTCCCAGAAAAGACATTCAGTCTGGCCCCATAAACACTTACTTTCCCTCTCCTAACAGCCCTCTCATACCTGTATTGAGGGCACAATACATTCTTTGTCATTTTAAAATCTTTTTCAGTCTCTTTTTTTCCTCCCTATTGGTACATTATCTGAAGAATATGTCTTTCTATGCTTGTGGTTTACAAAAAGCTAAATTAAAATTAGCTGGGCTAGAAGAAAAGGGAAGAAATTTTCCTACATCTGGCAATATTTCCTCTCATTTTGTTTTCGAAGCAGTTGGAAAATGGATCCCCTATTTATTTTTTAATCATGCACACCCACAGCTGTGTAAAAGAGGTGATTGCTCACCACTGTTGCTAGCTAATGTCACAGTGCAGTGCTCCTGCTGTTTAGTGATGGGAAGAGCTTTCTAACGAACCTGACATTGCCAGAAACCATGCTGGTTTCCGATAGTCCAGAAGCATTGTTTAATATAACCATGGGATTAGCTGCCTTCACAATATATAGTTTTATTTTCTGGACTTTCTTTCTTCAAAGGCTGTGGTATGATAAATATCTTCATTAAGACTATGTGACATATGCATGGTGAGCTTTCAAACCAGGAATCTCTGTTAATTGTTCAGCAGTTATTTTTTTCCACTGGGATGTATTACTTCAGCAGATAGAAAATAGCTGTTCACACCCCTCTTCTGCCTTTTTATTGATTTCTTCTTGTTGTTCTTGTTGTTTCTAATGTTTATTCTCATTTTTAGGGGAAGAGTTAGCATGCAGCAATGCCAGAAGGGAAGGGGTTTGAGAGGACTATGACAGATGTAAAGGTCCTAGCATGTGGTGCAGAGATTTAGAGGGAATATCTCTACACGGAAAAGGCCAGCAGCGAAGGCCAGAAGCTCACTTTGCATTGAGTCAGCTGCAAAGCTTTACAGCCAAATTAGCCTGGCCTTATCCCTTGTTTGGGGCAAACCTTCTTGTGTGCTAGCCTCAGTTGTCACCTTCTGCTACAGCCTCCATGCCTTGCTGGAAGTAAGAGAAGCAGGCTACAACTTGGGTCATGATTAGAAATGTTAAAATCCTTTTAAAATCCCTTACTCACTTCCATTTCCTTTTGTGCTACATAGCAAGAGAACATATCTGGGGATACAAAAAAGCCTATGTGCTCAGAGGTTTGGCTTTGTTAAGGCAGCTGTATCTGGCCCATAGCATGGCAGAGCTCAAGCACAGTCAATGCAGGCACTGTAAACAGCCTCCCTGGTAGATGAACCCCAAGATGTTTTGAAACCCCGATCTTTCTCACTCAACACTCCTTCTAGGAATGTGTGGAGTATGACAATGATTTTGTGGTCAATAATAATTTGTTCCCCAAAGTAACCATCAAGATGTGCTAATTCAGGTTAAATTCAGCAAATAATTTGACTTCTGAAAACGAAAACAGTAAAGTGGATTTTTTAAAAGATTTTGTAAATGAAATTAACTTAATTCCTGTTTTGAAATTATGTCTTTATAAGTTTAAATTGAAAAAACAACCAAACTAACCCAACTTTAGAAATAAATACTTGAAAATTAACCAAAATATTTCTTTAGAGTTAACTGAGACATTTGTTTGTTCCAAAATGCATTATATCATTTTTTGAGGAGTAGAGGGAGGGAGACAAAAGAAGGGAATCTGTTAAGTCAACCTGATTGATTTTTTTCTTTACCCTTTTTTTTGTTTGGCTGCTGTATCAAAAATTAATTTATTCCCACAAACCATAAAGCCCTGCTAAATCTGCAGCTAAATTACAGTAATTGCTAACTGCCTCAAACCCTGGAAGGATGTGCTGATATCTGGAAAGAAAATCCATAATTCACAGACAGCACAAAAATGACCACACTATGTTGATTAGAAAAATAAGACAAAGCCCAAACTAGTACTCATACATACACATAAAATGCTGTAACAGTGGCCCCATAAACTGGCATTTTCAGCTCCTTTACTTTACTCCTTTTATGAAGTAAAATGGGTCACTATTTTGTAGCAGCAACGAAAACTTTTTTTGTTTTCCATTATAAACTTTTTATTTATTACTGTGCCTGTTCTAGTTAATACCTGGAAGAATGAGTTGGGTCCAAGGGCTTCACTGCACTGTAAAGTTAGGGATTAGAGAAGGTCTGAATATTTTTCAACCTAAAGTGGACAGAGAGAGGTACAAGACTGTTAGAGGACAAGGTTCAGTAATAGGTTGGTAACAGGAGTCCCTGGACTCTGATGAGGAAATGAGGAGTGGGGGGAAATGCCAGGGTTTTTCTGAGGATGTAAAAGAAAGACCAGGTGAAGAAACAAGTAGCTGGCAATTAGCAATGCATCAATACTGTTCATCTGCTGGGGTGTTAAATGTACGCAACCGCAATGCTACCAGAACCCTAATCCTAATGACCAGGCTACTGTTTATCAGCACATGGACCATGAGCCTCTTCTTCAGGAGGTTTAGTAGGTGTCGCAAGACTTGATGTATTTGTTGCCTTTTGAGCGTACCGCTACCAGGAACCTTCATCCCTTGATACCTTCTGTAGCCCTCACAGATTCATGTTTTTCCTCTAAAAGGATATAAATATGACCCTTATCAGCCACAGGGGAGAGCAAGGAGTCCCTGGCGTCCAGGTCTGGGGTGACTGCTGGAGGGAGAGGAGCCCCCACTGAGGACAGGGACCACCAGTGTTTCTGTCGGGGCAGAGATTCAGTCTGAGTATAGGGTAGGCTGGGGGATGCCCAGTTTTGTCCATAACTCGGGCTGATTTTTTGTTCTGGTTTGGCTTTGGCTTTTTTGTCAGTGTCTGTATTTTATTGGCTCAAACAGCTGGTCTGGGTATGCTTGATGGCAACAGTTGCCACAACAGCCATTTTAATCTGGGTAATGCCAGGGTGGGTGGTACATGTAATTTATGTGCTTTCTCCAATTATGGGAACTGAGAAGTCAGGCTTCCCTGGTGATAGGAGCTGTGGAAATTAATAACAGAAGGAAGAGCAACACAGGGCATGACCTAGTCTTTTGTGAAAATAAAGGAATCCAAAGGAAACAGCAAAATATACGATCTCATCACATACCTGTTCTGTCTGCCCCTTCTGCCAATATATCCCTGAGACTCATTGAGCATGGAACTGCTAAGGATTTCTCCATAGCCCAGTGGCTTAAAAGGCCACTTGCTCTTTAGAAATACTCAATGTTTTTATTTAGAGAGAATCAATGTGTTCTGGTAGCATCTGCCCTGAAATCCCCTCTGGCATGAGGAGAAGGTGAGGTTCCAGTGCAGTGGCAGTACAAACAAAACACAAGAGGCTCTTCTTCCCACAAAGCTTTAATAATTGCACAGCAATGTGTTAACTGCCCTGGGTTAAGAGCTAGGTGGACAGCTAAGCCTGCTAAATATTGCAGTATTCTGGGTGGCGGCTGAAGGAACAAAAATGAAAAACAGTCTAACTTAAAACAGATTGCTCCAATACTTTGGGCTACATATGTGCAATTTAGGTAGATAGATATTGGTATTTCGACTGGATTCTGTTTTGTTTTCCTCTGATGCACCCTCAGCCCCAGGTCTCCCAGTCCAGGCTGGGTCCATCACACTAGCTGCTGTACAAATACAAGATAGACTGCTCACAGCATAAAGAAAAAATAATCCATCAGCATCCCCATCTTGGAGACAGGCAGCTGAGGTAGCAAGAGATGAAGTGGACCATCTGACGTCATGACAGAAATCTTTGGCAGTGCTGTCAGCAGGACTCATATCTCTTCTGTCCTAACCTAGTGTAGCTAACGATGGGGTCCATTCATCATCTCCTGGAACAATTCCAACTTTATCTATCAGTCCAACACAGTATGTGGAATTTCTTCCCTTGTGTTATTTACAGAACCTGAAAATTAAAACACTGTTTGAAACAATTTTCATGCCACACTCTTAATGTCTCATTTTATGGTTACCTGACTTCTATCTGGGAATTATGTTTATTTTTCCTCCAAACACAGCAATGTCTAGAGTAAGAATATACCATTCAGGCAGTCTGCTCTGCAAAGAAGCCTCTTTTATTTATTTCACACAAACAGCTGAGATAAAGGTACAGATCAAGAGGTGCCATAATGGTTTCGGCATGCCCTACTACAAAGAAAATATAATATATCAATATTTAACTGAATTTGGACTTTTTATCTTTTGCCCTTGAAATCCCCACTTTTAAGCATACTGGGGGCAGGATCTCAAGGTCATTTTCTGTTACGGCAGGCTGAGACTGCACGTCTTGTTGTTTCTGCCATTATATGTCCAAGCCCTGAGGATAGAAAGGCAGTAGGAAGTAATCATGCTGTTCTGTGTGCAGGAGAAGAGAAGTCAGCAGAAATTTGGGAGATGAGATGTCCCGCTATGCACTGGACAAATGTCTGCTACTGTGAGGGCACCTAGAGACTGGTGTTTCAGTCCTTCCCACTGCGAAAACATGTCATTTTCCCTATAGAAGCACTTCCTAGTATTTCTTAACATCAGTTATTCTGGTGAAATGACTTCTCTTGAGAAGATAAAAAAAGGAAAAAAGAAGCATCAACAACTAATCAATTCCACTCACTTTCCTAAAGATTTTGTAAACTTGCTCTAAGAGCTGATTGTTCTTGGTTAAAGATGATTAGGCTATTGCTTCTGACAATCCCTCTAAAATCACAATACAGACTTCAGGCATTTTTAATGCAAAGCAGTTAAGTGCAGATCACAGTTAAAATTTTAGCTTGGTTACAGCTTTCTTCCTAAAGGCCAAATACTGCTCTTGGTATTGCGTAGCTGTTGTGGTTTAGCCCCGGTCAGCATCCAAGCACCACACGGCTGCTCGCTCACTGCCCCCAACCCAGTGGGATTGGGGAGAGAATCGGAAGGGCCAAAGTAAGAAAACCCATGGGTTGAGATAAGAACAGTTTAATAATTAAAATAAAAGAGCAATAATAATAATAATAATAATAATAATAATAATGAAAAGGAAAATAATGAGCAAGTGAGATATGAAACCTTGGAAGAAGGGAAAAAAGGGAAAAAAAACAACCAAAACCAAAACTAAACCACAAGAGCTGCAACCGCTCACCACCCGCTGACCGACACCGCCAGTCCCCGAGCCGCGATCGCTGCTTCCCCCGGCCAACTCCCCCCAGTTAATATACTGGGCATGACGTCACATGATATGGAATACCCTTTGGCCAATTCGGATCAGCTCTCTTGGTTGTATCCCCTCCCCTCCCAGCTTCTTGTGCCCCTGGCAGAGCATGGGAAGCTGGAAAAGTCCTTGACTAGTGTAAACGCTACCTAGCAACAACTAAAACATCAGTGTGTTATCACATATTTTCATACTAAGTCTAAAACACAGCACTATACCAGCTACAGTGAATAAAATTAACTATCCCAGTTAAAACCATGACAGTAGCCCAACAAAATGAGGAAAGTATCATTCACCCTTCCATAGCTTTGGGTTTGTTCATGACTTTGCTATAAGACTTACACCAGGGCATTAGTACTGCAACCTGGTTTCAGGAGCACCCTGAGGGGGACGCCATGAAACCAGGACTACATCTGTACTAGTACCAAACCCTGCCAAGCAACGTACTCAGTGTACTTAAGCTCTGTCATCTGCATTGTTTAAATGTTACTTTTTCAGAATGGCTTTTGGTATGCTTTTGGCTTATGTCAAAATACCGTTCTCCTAAATATCTTCTAGCTATTATTCAGGTGCAAACACAGGCAAAACACTGTTCTCAGTTGACAGTGCGCTTGCAGCCAGTATATTCTGAAGGGCAAAAGGGTATATAATATTGTGGAAATGCACAGTACTCTGAACATTGGCTTCTGTGCCAAGAAGCTGTCTGAGATTCAGTTAATGTTGTGTCAGCATTAACATTTCCATACAGATCAGGAACCTGCTTTTGAACAGAATATTCCTGTCCACGCTTTGGTTCACATCACAGAGATGACTTGGAGAACCTGAACTGGGTTATTCTTGGATGACACTAACCCAGAAGATGTGCACAACTAGCATAGTCCATCTGCCAGGCTCCAGAAAACCAGACTGGAGACAGTCTGCAATGAGCCCCTTAGATGTGTACAGTGTGGATGCTGGGTCCTTGGCACCATCTCCATCCTACACATCCCTTCCTACTCCTACTTGCTCATCCAGACCCAGTCTGGGGATTCATACCCAGGTTACACACAATTACCCAGGTGGTGTCAGGGCCACACTGTCACATGTATTAAAGAGGAACTACAGCTCTTGTCCACCTGGAGTTGGAGAAGGATACCCATGGACAACCACAGTGAAGGCATTTCTTATGCCCTCTAGCAATGAGGTTGTAGATGAATCATAAATGGATAATGCAATAGTAGCATTGAAAGTCTTCCAGAGGGTGTGGGTATTACTCTTATATCACCACATGCAAGAAGTACTACACATAAAATTGTCATTATGGCCTCTCCTTGATCTATAGCACAGTTGTCAACCCAAGATCCTGAACCTGCAAATGCTGCAATGACAGTGGCTTCTGCTTTTGAAAATCTTTAGATATCAAAGCACTGTGCAGGGCCAACTGAGTGAGCTTGAAACCGAAACCCACCAAGTGGGTTTCAACACAGGTATAAATGACAGTATGACAAAATTTCAAGCAGCCAATTAGAATAAGGGTCTGTAAAATATGTGACCTTGGTCATGAGAAGATGCAAGTCAAAGTTGTGATTTCTTCTTTCTAAGAACAGAAGGAATGTTTTGGAGATGGATGTCACAAAGGCAAGCTTAGCAAAAAAGCTTATTTTTCTAACATCCTCAACCAAAATCCTGAAGTTAAACATCCTAGAATTGAGATTATTTGAAATTTCAGTCTAGTGTTGGGTTCCTTTTAAGTGAGCCATGTCAGTGCCAGGATATGATATCTGCTACACAAGCAGCTTGAAATATCACTGAGATTCTTTGAAGGCCACTGTGCATTTTCAGCTTGAAATTTCATACAGCTGCTATTGTCATCCCCTGGAGAAACCAGTGCTCCCATAAGCTCACACCTCGTCCACTGTGGTGTGCTGACTTCGCACTGTTACACTCCCACCTGTAATTCAAACCATGCATGTGCTGCCTGATCCAGGCTTGCTCCTGGCTTTTCTTTGCATACACATTATTTCCATGGGATTGTTTCTTTACATAGTTTACTTCAAAAGCATATTTGTAGAAGGGACAGGACAAACGTTGATCATAAGCACTATCAAGTCACTGGTTGCTATCAAGTCACCACTGAGATGAAGACTAACTGTTCTTTTTGCCTGTTTACAAATGCCAATATAGTTAATTAGCAAATTATTTCTTTAAAAAAAAATTTTTTTAAATTTTGACATATTTATCTCTTGCATGGATTGGAATTCAGCCCTTTTTATAAGGTTGGTTTGACCAAGGGTCCAAGAAGACCCCCTTCTCCCTCTGGAAAAATGATAATGATGTGTAGGTCTGTCCTGGTTTTCCACATGTTTTAGTTCCTTTGCCCTATGACCATGGAGTTTCAAATGTGTCCCATGGGTAGCCAAGTCAGGAAAACTGGTACACCCAATGAACCGGAAAATAAAACATACTATGAGAACTTTCATGCTAATATTAGCAAAGCATCTTGAATTTTGAATCACTGTGTTAGATGAATTTTGAATTACTCTGTCACTGCTTCAGAAAAAACAGTCTAAAAATATATTGCTGGTGATGCTCAGTGATAGTGTTATCAGTTGCTGGCAAATCAAGAAGGAAAAAAAGAGGGCCAGTTTCAGGCCAATTTATTGACCTAATAAATAATTGTGAATTAATTATTATTGCCTGCTCATCACAGGAACAGGCTGAGGACGCATTACACTGGTCATAATGAGTAAGGTTCAGGGAAAAATCAGTGCATCATCAGGGGTAACTCTTCTCTTCTGGTGCCTTGGACTCAGGACAAAGATTAAGGGACCCTTTGTGTGGGTCTCCTATGTGACCCGCTGTGTGCAGTCTTGCAGAGAAGGCAGGGGAGGTGGTGGTCCTATGTCTCTCCTCACTCACAGGCAAAGTGCTTGTGGAAACAGTAAACTCTGCCCTGATTTAAAGCACAGCAGGCTGCAGTGGAAGTCAACATATGTATCTGAGTTCCGCTGAGATCTTGGAGCACCTGTGAGTCAGCCAAGCCACACAACTCCTTTGGTGCAACAGTGTCAACATGTTAAACTCTGATCCAGAGCAGTTACTCGTCTGATAAGGTGATTGTCACTGAGCAAGGGAAGCTGAAAGATGCCCCTATGAAGAAGTGCAGCAGAACCTCAAGCTTTATTCTCCAGGACATGATACAATTTAAATTACTGTCCTCCCACTTTCTGCTCTTCTCTGCAACCTACATGTATGTGCAAAAGTCTGAGCAATTTGATGTGACCTCTAGTCTCAGTTTTTGCCACAAATAGCTGCCAACCTCCCCCTGTGGGATGTTAGCTTTAGTGCTCATATCGACCTCAGCTCTAAGTAAATGTGAGGAAAGGTAATCCCCAAGTGACCGTAGTTCTGATGGAACGTCAGAACGGCTTTTCACAGGACCAAAGCTGAAATTGCAAGACTTTAGCAGTGACAGCTGTGGAATTGTAGCAAGGGGATCTTTCCTTGGCAGGTGGAGGGGCCAGGATTGCATCTGGAGGTGCCTCCTTGCCTGCTGAACCACAGGCCACAAGTTTCCCCTGGAAACTCAACCTTTTTTATGATTAGAGCTGTAACATTGCAGGTTAGGAGAGTGGCAAGGGAGACATGCAGAAAGACTGAAAGTCAGGAGTGATGGATGGGGTGTTTCCTTACCTATCAAAATAAATTTAAAAAGCAAAATAGCAAGCAGACTAAGATACTTAAGACCATGTTTGGCAAAGGTGACTATGCTGCTGGACATAAACAAAAGCAACAACTGGGAGATGACATACACAAATGCACCATGACCATGATAAAAGTGAGATATTTATGAAAGCTTAGTATATCTTGTGCCCTTCTTCATCATGCTCTGCTCATTTAAGTGGCCTTAGATGTAAATACTGAAAACCCAGATGACATGCTATTTTGGATATTAGTTCAACCTGTTTATCCTATTACCACCATGGCATTTGCAAGTGTTATCTTTGGGTACCAGAGCATGGATGAATAACTATGAATGATATTTCAGAGCTGTCCTATCACTAATGAAATCCACATTTGTAGTTTCATCTAAAGAATATGAAGTTTTCTCACTAGGCATTTATGGTTTTTATTCCTGATTTATAACGTACTTACTGATGCAGGAGTTAACAGATTAGATTGCTGAATGCCTGGAGTGATCACACAGACAATGGAAACAAAGCATCTTCTTAATCAATCATCTTGCTAGCTATTTAGCTGGCTTTGCTCCTAAGAGATCACTGGACAGAGAGGCCATTACTCAAAAATGAAAAAAAAAAAAAAAAACAACAGAGAGAAGAAAGTGCATTCATTATTATTTTCTAACTATGCACCCAAGCATAGTTCCAGCTGCTTATGCAACATGAATGACATTATTTGTATTTCTTGAAGAGTCCCTAATCAGGTCCTGTACTGCTGAATGCCTTTGTTTGGGAGGTAAGCATGTCTCTGAATTAACCTCTCTAACACTCCTCTTTCCCTCTGTGCTGCTTAGTGCACATGTAATCCTGGGAACTGTTCATCTTGAATTCAGTTGTCCATTGTCAGGACAAAAGACCAGACATCACTTAAGGCTCTAGGAGTTGACTGGTTATTTACAGTATATCAGAAGTCCTTTGGGCTTTCATTTCAGGTTTCAGCAGGGATTTGTGGTGAAACTTGTTCACCTTTTAGCCCTTTCTGAGTTGCTGGATATGCCTTTTCTCAAATTCTCTAAATCTATTTAACTGCCTAGGACATTAATGCTCAGCCCAAAACAATGAAATTATACAAACAATGTTTTCTGTAAAAGCCTGCTTAACGCAGTGTATTAAGATTCCTTTTGGCCTTTTATAAGCAAAGTTGCGGAGGGATGTGTGTTTTGTCCGGAACACAGCATTCCAAGTTATTTCCGAATAAAGACCTCCATGCGGGGTCTGTTTTGTCTAAAATCCTATTCACTCTTTCCATTCAGATTTTCTTCTCTTCATAAATTTAATCCTCAGCCCTGAAATTCTCTCCTTATTTTCTTAGTTATGATGAGAGTGAACAGCTGGACCATTTTGCAGACTTTGTTGACAGTGCTTCATTCTTTTTCTTCCCCCCCCGCCCCTTTTTTTTCAGACAGTCCCTGGTTCACTTTGTCTGGCTACTGTCTGACATGTCAGCTTACACTATTCCAACTCCCAGCTGTTCTTTCCTTTCATGCTATGGATTGTTCTTTGCATTATAGTCAAACACAGATTTTTATTTCCAGAGGGATAATCTGTTTCCACAGCAACCTATAAAATGGAGAAATCTGATGCCAGAACTTTTTAAAACTCTTAAATGTGTATGTAAACACACATGTATTTGTCCATCTTAAGGGCAATTGCTGTAGCTATGAAATGGAAGCTGTTATGAACACTCAGGAATCAGTAAGTTCTCAAACTTCTTAAGCTACACCGTCACAGTTCTGATTCTCTTTACAGATATTGGCAGAAATTGACTGGGAATATTTTCCATCAAACATGGTTGCAGTTGCAAAATTTGATATGTTAAACTAAATTATTGGGATCTCCCTGTTTACTCAATGTCAGATATTTCTGTGTAAATTTTGCTGGTTAACTATCGATTGTCACTGTCAAATGCCACCACTGCAAACTTACTTGGAACTGAGTGACTGAGCTGATATTCCTCTGCTTAAGCTATAAATTCTCTGGAATCTAAATGAAATACTGCTATGTGCTACCTTCCACTTTTGAAAAGCCATCCTTTGTAGCTACTGAAAGTCTGCAGCAGCACAAACTTTCTTTCCCGTTGATAAGGTGAGACAAAGAGGAAATGTCTATCTGTGGGGAAGTCTCAGTCTTCTCTGTATTTGTGTGAGCAATTTTGAATGAAGGTGAACATATTAAATGAAGCAGCCCCCGTGTACAGTCTGTTCAGATGTGATGGTCTTATCTCATCACCTGGAAGTTCAGATAAAGTACTATTTTTTTAATCCTGATCTAAAACTGCTGATCCCCAGGGATGTTTGGGCAGCTCCAGCTGGTTAGCTGTCTCGGTGTTACCAACACATTCAAGTCCTCCCAAGCTGGGTGCCATAAATCCTTGGTCTTCATTGTGCACCGGCAGTTATTCAATACACAGGCTGAGCCTTCTACAAAACCCATCAAAGTCTACCCTGTCTTTGTAACCTGGGGCTTGGCACCCAAGTATACACGATGTGTCTTAGGAGGTTAGGCCAAAGTTTTATTCATCATTCACTTAAGGACTAACTTCACTATGTTAAAATCAGGACAGGGACCTGATACCTTCTGGGCTGGGACCAAGAAGGACAAAAGGTCAATGAGCCCAGCCTATTCAGGGTGTACAAATTTGATGTAGCAAAATTTCTGGCTGCCTCTAATTCCTTGACCCAGGAGTGTCAGAATGGGAAAGTCATGGCACTTTTCAGATACTACTGCGAGGTTCTTTTTGCACAATTTTTCACCATATACAGAGCATTAGGCATAAATGTATACTGGTAAAGCTTCTGAACCAGTGATGAGTTACATCAAGGCTTCCGAAAATATTTTTAAGTGCTTTTAAGATTGACATCAAATAAACCAATCTTGGAATATTCCTGGGGCATCAGTTCACTCCAAATTCACCTCTTGCATTGCTAAATAAGGGTTTAGCTCCTTATTGAATTGTTATTTTAATCAGTATGTATTATAGGAATAAACTCTACAACAGTGAAGGTATACTCAAGCAATAAATTACATTAAATGTGTTCCTGGAAGATCAGAGCACAGATTGGTTTGCTCACTGCTTTTAACTTTTATCTTCATCCTGCTTTATCTTCCACAGAAAAGTCAAACTTATTCCTTCCTTCATCTTTTTTTTCCCCCTTTTAGCTCAGTCACACCCACTATATGAAGTTTTATTCCTGAACAGTCCTCGCAAAAATATTCCTAGCAATGTGGATTGCTGATACAACTCCTCTGTGTGACAGTAGTGTTTAAAACACGGTTTGGAGGAACACTCCTATTTCCTAGCACAGTCATAGTCATTGGCTCATGACCAAAATCCCAGGGCAGAGAAATCATTGGTTATAATAAGGCTAATGGGATACTGCGACTGTGTTATCATTAAAATTGGGCAAATTTTATAGTCCTGGAGGATTTGTCAACATCTCTAACTAGTCTTGGAGGGATGCCAAACTAGTTTGATGTTTCCTTCTCCCTCATGCACTCCTTGTCCCTCACATCTGCCTCTTCAGTCCTTTGGTGATTTGAACAAAACAAAACCAGTGTAAATATATATACTTTTTCTCCTACTTAACAGCAAAACTTGTGTTTTCTATTAAGAATTCTACCTTCTGTTGGAACTTCAAGGGAAATGTGGTGTCTATGTTGACAGTGTTCCTTCTTCTCTTGCCTGATAGTATTTTAATTTTCTCTTAGCTGTATTCTTCTCTCTCTCTCCCCAGCCCTCTTCAAAGTGGGTTGCTAAACTGAGATTGCTTAAAATAATAATTAATTTTTTAACATCCAGGGAGTTTTGAAATACAGGCAATTTCCCATCAGTGCTTCCAAGAGCATAAGTCACTGAAGTATTAACAACAAGCTGAGGAAGCACAATTACTTTTTTTTGATGCACAGCCTGTGGTAGTGGAGTCCAGAACATTGTACATAGGGAGATTCATGACATATTGCACCAGTAAATGCCTAACTGTGCTCACTCTGCCCATAACTTGAGTTGGTCAGGCTACTTGTGCTTGTTTGTTTTCTGATCATTATATCAGAGTTTGCCATTTTTGTGAAGTACCAAGCTCTCTGTGCATGCTCTTGTCTATACACATGCGGAATCTGAGAGGTTTCAAAAGCATCAACAGTAATTGCACTTGCACTGACCACCTGCAGAAGGTTTCCTTTTTTCTGGAAGCATCAGCTTTACCACATGTGTCATGGAGCAAGTTTAGATACCTATGGCATTTAGGTAGTTGTAGACATGCAGAGATTTACATTTCTGTGTTGGAGTGAAATATGTGCTGTATTGTACTATTTCAAGCACCTGTGTGTTTCCTTAGATCTTTCCGTGAATGCCTCACAGTCCCTCACTTATTTATACTGAACAAAGCTGAAAATTGCTAATAAGGCCATTTCACCACTGGAGAGGTGATGGACATGAATTGTAAAGTGCAAGCATCCATAGCCTGTGCAACAGCACATGCATGAGCAGCAACACAAGGAGCCACAGCTCTTCTCCAGCCTGGGCTGGCACTATGACCATTTTGGCACCCATTCTCTTCCTCTTGGGGTGAGTTCCTGCTGTTTGCCACTGACTTCTTGCAGCATAAACTGTTGCAGAAGTATGGGACAGGGGCTTGTTCTGTCTCTCAGCCACCTGTGTAAATTTTTTTTTAAACAACCAATGCAGAAAAATTTCAATACTCCTTAACTGACACTAGAAGGAGCGTTTGAAGGTGAACAAAGGGCTATGTTTTCAAAGTGTTTCTTTGTGCTTGTGGAATAAATGTCGCTTCTCTCTACCCTTTGTGGATTCAGGTGATAAGAGCCACTTTTGGACAAAGGACACAAACTGAGATATATGGGATGGACAGCTCAGTAACTTGATGGGCAAAAGTGAGTATCCCACCCCCAATCCTCTTTAACAATTGGACTTTCACAGTACAAAGCCTCCTAGAGTCTGGTTTTCTAATTAAAGCAACTTTATGAAGAACAGGTCCAAACCTTCACACCGGTATTTTTTTCCTCCCAGGCTGTACATTTGTAATAGCAGCCAGTCTCAGCTTGTCAGAGCATGTCTCTGATATAATGAGCCAGAGGAATTAACTAATTTACCACAGCTGGCCTCACTCTTTTGCCCTGAAAATTCCTGTATTTAGGTAATGCAGCTGTGGAGTCCCTCCATCACAAAAAGAGACTGAGGGACCTGAAAAGAAGAAAATAAAAAGATTGTAACACCTCTCCCACCTCCCCATTCAAATCTGCCTTTGGGGTTTGTAAATCCTGTCCCAGGACACCCGGATTTTGCCTTTGAGGATGCAGCCGAGGCAGTCCCAAGTATCTTGATGTTTTCTCCTGTCTCAAACATGGTTCTTGCGGTGCACTGAAAAATCCTCCCTTATGTCCAGTCTTTAGACAATAACTGAGGTCATTCATAAAGAGCTTTTACATCACACAATAACAGCTTGAGCTTAAGCTCCACTTTACAGTGCAAGAGAGACAGGCATTCACACTTGCCTTGCTGTATTTCAAGAATGCCTACCTAGTTTACACAAAATGACTGAAAATGAAGGAGGTAAAAACTCCTATTAAAACCACAAGTTACATAGTCTGATAGTTAGGATTGGTCTATGTTAATACTGGGGTCCATCATGAAAGTCATGTCCCCCCAGGTGTTCGAATCTTCACGTACCTCTTCCTTATTTCACAGCAGCTGCTGCAGCTATCCCCACAATGTGTGGGTCTTCCAGCAGAGTCCCAGGAATCAACCTCCTTCCAATTTCCTCTCTAAATACAAGCTATATTAGAAAGGGGAAGATGCCCTAAAATAACAGAAGAAGGGACTTTGGGATTGTTTAATAGCTGGCTTTCTGACAGCTCAATCTGCTGGACTGCGTTGGACGTATACTTCAGAAGAGCTGGGGCTGGGACAGACGGTCTGATGATGAAGAGAGTACTTTTTCTCTCCCCTTTGGTTCATGAGCTCAGAGATGTACCCCCTGTGTCAAGTTGTTTGACAGATGTCTTAAACAGTCTGGGATCCCCACAGCCACATGGGAATTTATGAATTCTCAAGGATGTGGCTTGTAGTGGGCAGATATGGGCCAACAAGAAAAAGTGTGGGAAAATCCTGGTCCTGTATTCCTCTGTGCACTACATAGGAGGAGGATCTGATAGCCTGTATTTTATGATGTGCACAGTACTCTTCAGCAAGACTTGTTTGATACCAGGCATCAACATTCACCAGGGTTTCTGGGTCCTGAGATGAGAAACTTCTTGTGAAAACGGTTTGTGGAAATGTTTTGTGGACTTGGCCGGAAGGCAGTGCTACTCCAACTGCCAGTGTGGACTTATGCTGAGATTTCCAGGCCCCAAGAAAGGACAGAATTTCAATTCTGTCTATTCTCTGTGCTCATTTTTCAGCCATCACTCATTAACTATTTGCATGTTGGCTGTTTTGAGGGTCTGTTTCTTTCTGTGAGCTGAATATAACATAGGGCATTTGGGGATGAAGCTGCTCTCAGCTTTGCTGTTATACTTCAACAGCAGTAAAAGCCAATAAAGACAGTGTGACTCACTATGTGGCATATGAAAAATCCCAGCACAAACTGACTTTGTGATTCAGAGCACCAACCTGAAATGCAGTTGTCTGCCTTTCAGAAACTGCTAACTTTACTGGCATTCAAGAATAAGAATGTCATGTGTTGTTTCACCTTTAGAAAACCTCTAATTCCTCTGTGAGATATGAATTGGCAGTTTGATATTCTTCATACATTCCCTAAGTAACAGGCTTTTCTGCAATCAGTCTTTCTGTCTGTGTCCCCCCAAAAGCTAAATATTTTATATAGAATTATTCGGCTTCAAGAGAAATGAGCATCCCACACAGAATTTCCTGTTTTATGTAGATTAAATCATTTTTCAAGCTGTTGCTGTATTCGTATTGCCTGAGAAGGGGAGGAATCTGAACTATTTCTCCCATTCTGTGGATGAGGAAATGCTGTTAAGGAATGTTTTAGGTATGATGTTCTGTAAGAAGCTCACCACTTATGTCTTTTTTTCCACTTTTATACCAGAAGTATTGGGGAAATTCAGTCTGAAGTCTCAAATTATTCCGGGCTTTTTTTCTACTAAGAATATAAGTATGTACATGCACAGGGAGAAGGGACAAAGGAAGGAAGAGGATGAAAGAAAAAAGGAAGAAAGGAAGGAGAAAAAATAAAAGGAGGGAGGAAAAAGAAAGAAAAGAAAGGGGGAAAAGAAAGAGAGAGAAAAAAGGAGGAAGGGGGGGAACATTAATACCAAATTCTGGCAGAGATGTTCCTGTCTCTTTAGTACTGTAATTTTTGTTTACCCGTACCTTTCCTCAGTGATATTCTTGGAACAAGTCTTTGCCATGACCATCTTTTCTCACTCTGTCTATATAAATGAGTATCCATTCAACACAAAACCTTCACATTCAGAGGAAGAGGGATTTTAAACAGGGGTGTGTAATCTTTTTCCTTGCTTGGTGGGATTCTGGGACTCAGTGCGTCAGGATGATGCAAATTCCTGACATAAAAGAGTCATTCCCTGCACAGGACCGCTGCAGTCCACATAAACCGTAAAAAAGTCTCCCACATCAGGGAAATACCTTCCCTCAAAACGGAATGTGCAATATACCAAAAACATCAGATAAATTTAATAACTATTTAGTATGTATCAATCTATGAACTGTAAAGATTCACAGCTCAATAACCAGAATCTCCAAAATGTATAATCATATTTTGGCCAGATTTCTCTGCTTTTGTATACTCCCCGATATAATAATCATAATATTTGAGGATTTTTTTATTATAAAATATTTTTCCAGGCATTCACATCTAGTGATCTATGCTTGCCCACAGTGATTCTGACTGTAATAACCTTTAACTTTATTATTAAATGGCACCTTTTTCTGGACACACTGTTGCACTGCAAGGATTTGGCACAAACAAGGATTAATAGTGATTTTTCTTGGAGAGAATGAGGGCCTCAGGCAATAGATAAGAGGGTATGAGGACCATATAAGTACTTAATAAAAAGAAATAAGCTTTGTTTCATCTGTGGCAGTCAAAAATGAGAAATATAATTTCTCTTCTTATTATCATTTTTATAGGACTCTAAACTGTGAATGGTGCTTTCTGGATAAGTGACATGACAAGTTCCTGTGATTTGATTTAACTTAGTAAAGACTATAAACTAAAGAAATTTGTATGGCTACAGTGGTGAATGGACAATGCTGTATATTCACTTACTTATGGATCATGTTGACTCTTTCACTCTTACATATAATTTATCAAGTAACATATGGGGAAATATGGGTGTGGACTGTTGCCCAGTAAAGACTTCATTGCTGGAAACTGATAAGAAGAAAGTCTTCGAGCTGGGCTGCAGGCTGTAGCTCATGGCGGTTGGCATGAACACACATTACAACATGTCTTGTAGGTAAACCATGAGCTCAGACGATAGGACTTCATTTCACGTCTGGTCATGGAATGCCAGCTACTGGGAAATACACAGATAACCATTAGCTAATAGGATGTGTCCTTGTATGCAAGGGATGCAAGGGATGACTGCATCAGCAGGAAAAATCTGCAATAGTTGGGGAGGTTCATGATGTGGAAACTGAAGCATGAGAGTGGGAAGGAGATTTCCCTAGTAGTAGACCGGGGCGAGCCAAAGGCCTTTTGCTCTGCATTTTTCTTCATTTTTGTGCTGGAGAACAAAATGTGTGCTTTGGAAGAGACTCGGGCATGGCCATGAACCTCTCTAAGGCTGGGAAGCCTAGCAGGCTGCTGCTTACTCACATTAAACTATGAAGGCCAGTATTTTTTTAGCTGGGAGACGTTAGTTTTCTTCAGGTATTTTTCAAACAATAAAATGAATTTTCTTTCATCATTAAAAATGCTCACAGCTGTCAGGATGAAGAGTGTAGGGGAAGGTCCTTCTGATACATGGCAGGGCTAAAAAACTGAACGTTTATCTATTTAACAGCACTTCACAGCTGCGAGATTTATGCACACATTGTATTTAGCCCAGTAGTAAAATTTATAACTCTCCTTTTGGACAGCATAATTCTTCCCCTCTGCTGGGAAAAAACTATATCCAGGGGAAAAGGCAAATTTCCTTTAAAGATCAGTCGGCTGTTTTGTGGACTGTTTGATGTATATTTAGGGACATTATTAATTGTGTTAACAGTATTTGTTTGTCACTAAATCTGTATAGAGACTTTGCAGCGGGTATTTTGATTCTGTGTAAGGATGTTTGGGGCTATATTTGGAAAAAGTATGTATGTGTCTTGCATGAGACAGGCATCTAGTGAGGTTTTCAAAAGCAACGAATGCTTTGGAAGTAATAGCAATAAGAACCAGGGTGCTTTTGGATGAGCACTAGAAGCTTCTCTGAGTTGTTAGGCAGCTAGGTGTCTTCCAGAGCTCTTCCTGTGGTCCTTTACGTGGTACTCCAAAGTCAGGTGTTGTAAGTTGCACTTTGTGAGGGATGTAGACAGACAATGTTTTGGAGGAGAAAAAGCATGGGGAAGGATGTAGGAAAGAGATTTCTGGAACCAAGGGAAAAGGATAAAAACATCTGAGAGCACAGAGACTGTTTCCTAGGAGGAAAGGGGAAGGGCAAACAGCAATGAAATTTAAGCATTTTGGGATTTTCTGAATCTGAGTGAACTGGCTCCAGGAAGTTCCTGTAAGTGCTTTGGACACATTGAAATGGGTAACACTTGTGCAGAGGTAGATAGGTCTAATCAGGACCTCAGCTCCTCCTTGGATCCTCCTGAAGTAGAGCAGTACAGGGAGAGGTAATGATAAAAGTTGACTGTACTGGAAATTTTATTACTCAAAAATTCGCTGTAAAGAAAGGGATTGCTGTGATGGGTCAGCTGGTGCTGGGGGTACGTGAGGCATGCGCTAAGACACAGAAACACTATGGTCTCAACACTGCTTAGAAATCCTGACAAGTGAAGAGCTACTGGTCTCAGTGGTCTCTGTTTCTTGTCAGCTTTCCAAGAGGGCTGCTGAGGAGCTGGTGGCCGAGCTGTCAGGAAATAAGGTAGCTCTCTGATGTCTGGAGCTTCACAAGATCAAGCTGTTTCTTCTTGGTGTTTCGTTTTCAGTCAGACTTGTCATCTGATGAAAACGAAGCTCCTAAATGGCATAGACAGGCACGCTTTTATAGAACAGTTCAAGGAAATACTGCACTCAGAGGCAAAGTAAAAAATAATCTCCTCCCTTTCAGTGCAGAGGAGAAAAAATTCACTTCAGTCAGTCTCTGGCCTAAGCCAATTTCTTAAATGGTGTCTCAGAACTTTGTGCAGAAAATGATACAAAAATCGATACAGAAAATCATATCCCTTTGTAGGAACAAAGTTTCTAAGGGCCAGGCTTGTGAAAGTGGTTAGACAGTGATATAAAGGCAACTAGATATCTAGAGAGGTTTTCAAGAGCTTCTAGCTCTGTAATTTTCATTTTAAGAGGAGTTAGATAACATGGACACTTATGAAAATCTCAGTAGATACCTTCTTTTTGTCTTAAGGGACCTTTGTAATTCTAGCCCTGAAGGCCTAGGGACATTTCACTCCATTCTGCTTTGTCCACTTGCAGTTCTGTTGTTAAACTGAACTAAATGGTCCTTCTGGAGCCGAATGCATGCTGCCTTACCAGGAGCTGCAGGAGTGCAATAGTCTTAAAGATTTGCTTCACACATATTACAGCTGTAGCTTAAATGCACATCCAGGCAGCACTCAACACCCAAGTTTCTGTACAGTCGTATCTAACGCTGCTGAATTCACCCTTTTCATAACTGTTTTTATAAAAAGGCAAAACAAAAAAAAAAAAAAAACAAAAAAAACCCCTTCAGGCTTTTAAGATTCTTTAAGGTTAAAATTGCTTGGGTGGTTTCCCCAGCTATAACGACTCTCAAATGAAAACTAAATGGCGGTTTTACTTTGATCTTGCATTTTGTCTGAGGCATTCTGAATCAACTCCACAAAGTGACTGAGACTTAAATAGGATTCCTCTAAACAGTCATCATAGCCTCTTAATTCCAGCACTAAGCTACTAAATGTGAAATGGTACAGAATCATATAATTGCAGCTAGACATTATAAGCAATAATTATCTGTAGTCTGTCACAATACTTCTGCTGTAATTTTAGACCTCATTGTAGACATGCTGTCTACTTCACCTTCCACATACCAGCAGCTGTCTGTGGTAGTAAACTGTTCTGAAGCCTTTCCCCCTCCCCCCATATTGACATGATTAGTTAGGTAAACTTGCTTCATATTTAGCCTGCCCAGATAGCTGAGTGAACAGAAACGTTAATACTGGCGTCATGTTTGCTGTGATTAATCCAGTCTTTCCTTCAGTATCAGTATTTGCCTTGGGTTTGCAGTTTTTCTCCGGAATCCCACAAAGATGTCTCCACTGTGCTAAGTGTGTGTATCAAGTCTTGTTGATTATTATTCAGTGTGACAGTGGGATGACTGATAAAATAAATGAGGAGAATAAATAGCAGAATTAGGTTTTAATTTCTTTTTCCCTTGATTGCTCTCACTGTGTGTTTGAAGAGGCATGAAATTATGGTAGCTCTCCTGTATTAAAAACTGCCAGGAATTTGCATGGATTCACTTGTAGAAGGGCTGATCTCACAAGACCTATTACAAAGAGAGAAAGAAGGAAGGCAGGCAATTTAGAAGCAAAAGTAAAAAATGGCCTTTTTCTTGAGTATTTTGTTTCTAAACATTCATGTCAAACACTCTTCTGGTAGCATGATGCTAGCAATGTTTATAGCATGTAAGACTTTCATACTTATAAGTTCTGTTCATTAAATTCCATGTTTTGCCTGAGTAAATCCTACATGTTCACAGTCTTATAGGAATGATGGGAATTGTGGCTGTATTTATCACTTCATATAATCAGACACTCAGAGGTTTGCATTTATCTGCATTGGTAATATCTTCTCTCTAAAGACATACTGAATCACACAGGCCCAGATCATAAAGTTTTCAATGCTCATATGATGAACATTTAACAAGTACTCTTGTTCACCAGAGTAGTCTATGAGCTGATCCACAGGTGAATATGTTGCTTTATCTAGTCCACAGGGCAGAGTGGTCATGCATACATGTATTTGTTCATCAGATATTGCACTCCCTTGAGTGTCCTGGTCTGACATTTGACTCTAAGGAGCCAGTGTTGCTCTTGTGCAGCTCTTACACACTTAAATCCATGCTCACTTTATTTATTTTCTCATGTGAATGATTGATAAGCATTTCAGTAATGTATATTGTATTTTATGACTGGTATATCTGAAATTCAACACCTCTCTGCTAGGTTTTACACCTGTGATTTTTATACCAGTTTCCTTTCCACAGAATTCAAACATACCATTTTTGTTTAATCTTACACTGAAAAGCACCAGCAGTTTTATTAGTTATATTCTAGTTTATTTGAGAGAAAAGAAAAATCAATAAATTTTCAGATTTTTTTGCTAAAATGTTCCATCTCTATTTGGTGAACTTGTTTTGATAATGGATTTTTACATTAGCTGGCTCTTAGGATTTATTTAAATAATCTTTATAATACAATCTTTTTCTTTTTAAAAAAGCAGTTGTAACAGTTTCTGAAAACAGAATTAAAGCACCATTTTTTCCACATTAAATGGCCAGTAGATGGCTGAAATTTTGTCACTTTTGGTCAAAATTGCCCTGACCTTAAATACCATCTAATTACTTTACTCTGAATGACATGGGCCATGCCATTGTTAATGTTTCATGCTACCTAGTAGCCAGCATGTGCTTAGTTTACCCTATTGATCCAACATACCATGCTAGTTTCTTTGGCACTGCTGCAGCTTATGGAGTAATCCAGCTACAGAACAACATTTCTCCATCATTTAGTCTTTCCACATGCTTGTATATAAAATCCATGTTCTTGACAGAGATGTGTTCACACCAAGAAAAGTACTTCAAAAAATGTGGCTAAAAGTGAAAAAAAAAAAGATTGCAAAAAGAAATCTTCTGGTCAGGTTTAGAAGCCAATTTGTAAACTTTATATCTTACCTATAGGTTCTTGATTTAGTAAAACATAATAAGCCTAAACTGAGCTTGAGTGCATTGTTTAGCAATAACATGTCTCTTGAATTGTAAGCCAAATACAGCTTGTATTTCCTGTGCAGAGATTTGCAACAAAAAAGGAGAATCCAAACATCGATGCAGAAATTAATTTATACATGGAGCTGAACTTTGTCACAGTGAAATGGCTGATAGTTTTACAATGACTTCTGTGGAAGCAGTATTGTGCCCTAAAGCTTCTATTCAACTGTTTCCATCAACATTTGTGCATAGAAATCCATGCTTCTCTTGCCTGCCATCTTCTACCCCAGATCTCTGAACTTTTAACCCTAAAATGTTTATTGGCAGGCTGTAAATTCCTGAAATAACAGGAGGCTCTGTTGACACAACAGTAGGCATGTGGTTGAGGGGATGATGGTAACAGCATGCACTAGGTTTCATCATGACATGGGAAAGAGATGTGGCTGAGGTGTGTATCCATACCTGGGAACTCAGCGGGATGCTTTCATTCACACAGACATTGAATCGCATGAGTTGAGGGTGCAGAGAAATAAATATCTTTTTATATTTTTGAGAAGAATATTTAGATTTCTCCAGATACTGATAAAAGACAGCAGCATCACAAAATAGAGGATGTGTGTCCCATATTTGATCCCGTGATAAGTCTTGTTGCAGTAAGTTGCAGTGGAGGATGTGGGATGACAGCAGGTTTGGCTTTGCCTGTGATTATGGTACCTCCCTTACCGCACACTGGGCAGGAGATATGGGGTGACAGAGCTGAAGAGCAGCTCCATGAGAGGAGCTCTGGCAGCTAGGGATTGTGAGGACTCTAAATATCATCATCAGTGCAGAAGGGCTTGCAAAATCTAAGTATTTCTCTTTGGTGGTCTTTAATGGTCAGGAGATGTGAGAGGTGGGAAGTGCAGGAGGTGCATGTCTGCCCAGTGTGAAACTGGGCCTTCTTTTGGCAGCAGTGAGGGGAAGATGGATCCTGTGTCACATGTGGGCTAAGCAATAGATTTACTATAGAGGTATTCCAGTGTGTGCTTGTACGTTTTTTCAAAAGAAAGTCTATTTGGTCAGATTCCAATAAGTTTGCTCATTTGTTGTAAAAATAATAAAAATTTTCTTTTAAGATCTAGGTTATGCATTCTCTTTTATGCTTTTCAATCCTACAGTTAATACATATGCACCACTTACATTTTAGAGACATCTTTGGTCTCATTTTTCTGACAGTGACAAACGCTTTTACAGTTAATAAGAAAAAATTGTTGATTTGCATCACTGACAAAGGAGAAGAAACTTTTTTTTAACAGTGATTTGCAACCACCAGCTCTTCCAGGGCAATATTTAGATACTTACTAAAGAAATTATTTTACCAGTGACTTGGCATAAGCTTCCCCTAAAAAGGTAATGACATGAAATTGTGATTTCTGGGACTGAAAGGCTAGTCCTGAATTCTACAGTAGTTGAATGCATGTGTTTATTATTACTTTGTCACATGTTTGTTTAATCATATCCGTCAATATTACATTGCAAGACTACTCCAGGTTCATTTTATTTGGATTTTGCTATAGTTTATTTTTGCACATGTTCCATTATTAATGAGCCTCCAAGTACTTTGTCATGTATATTGCATCACGTAATTATTAATTTATGCTTATTTTTCCTGCCTGTTTCCACGCACGTTCAGCATATATACACAAATTCCAACTTTTTACTGGAGCAATAAAGGAGATTATGTTGCAGATTATGTTAAGCATTATTCTGAATGCTATTTTAAAGAGACATGTACAGAACTTCACCCCTAGTTGTTTCTATGGCTTCCAGATGCAGTCCTCATGACCAGTAAGCTTGTTTCTCTCCTCTAGTTGTAGTCTCCCAGATTGTCCTTATTTGCATCTCTTTTCCCTTGGACCACCTCTCTTGATTCTTCTGCATCTTAGTCAGATTTGTCATCCAGATTCTTCAGCAAAGACACTGAGCACCAGCAGACAGTTTGTTGAAGGTCAAGGGTCCATACTGACCAGTAGGAACTGCCCTTTACAGGACGATTCTGGCTTTCCTTTCATAAATATGGGTTTGAGTGTGCTAAGAGCTGTGATAGGAGATGTAGAACATGCTCAAGGAGGATGTGTCCTTCACTGCTAACTCTGCTAGCCCCTCAGAAGTAAGTTTGTGTGAATTCAAATTCATTAGAAGTTCTGAACTTCTGCATGCCTCCATGGGAATGTCAAAAGGCATGTTCTGGATGGAAATTTCATTTCTTGATGAGTTCCTCGGTCAATCGAAACTGTTGTTTCACAGCAAAAGCAGATGCAGACTGTCATCTGTTATGGCAGGTTAGTACTGTCCAGACCAGCAGTAGTTCAAGCAGTTGCTTGCAACTTGGCTCTCACAGGGTCTCCTGGGCCAGCCTGCTTTCCACAATAAGTAGAAACTATCTCATCAGGGGCTCATCTGATCTGTCACAGCCGTCGGCAATATGGCATTCTCATGCAGGAGCAATGGTGTGGTGCTGTTCAACGTAGAAAGTGGCAGTTTGGCACACTCTTGTATAGCTACTCCACTGCAGGCTCAAATATCTATTAAATGTCTCTGAAATCACAGGGCTGCATAGCATCAGAACCAGTCCCTGGCAAACTGCTTTCAATACTGTGACAGATGGAAAAAAAAGAAAAAATACGCAGTAATGTTTCTCAGCTTGCAAAAAGCAAAAAACCTCCCTTTCTCTACACAGAAACCTAAATCCATCACACAATTCAGTCCTCCCAATATCTGCTTTTGTCTGCCAATTCAGAACAATCACAGACCCAAAGACCACATCTACAGGGGTAACACTGAGGAAACATGGCCACGTTTGCCATTGGCCTAAGGCACGACACTGATTTATACTGACTGACACTCTCATCCAGGGTGCCTTAGCTTTTAAGTGCTAACCTTGTCAGGAGGATGAGCAGAATGCTGAACTGTCTGGGTCTGTCAATATCTCTTTTGCAGTTGCTGTACAAGGTTACAGTAAATTGGATTATAAGATCTTTCTGAAACCAGAGTTTTCATTTCATTTTAAACTTTCTCCAATTTTTAATGCACTTCCTCTTCTTTCCAAAACAGTGAATGATAGATCCCCATATAACATCTTAAGTTTTTGAAATGAGGGATAACAACACATCCATTAGGAGAAAATCTCTAAACCATCTTAAAGTTTATCCTTATTTTAATGGTCAATGTTCTCAAATAATTTTCCCCTGACTGGATATTTAATAAGAGGGATATATTTCATTATATTTATATAGGGTTACGGCCTCCACCACATTAAAGACTGTGTGCTAAAATGTGCAGCCAGGGAGTTGCCTGCAACAAGGGATTGTGGGCAGAGATGGAGAATCAGTTTCAATCTTTAGAGGACCAAGTAGATCTTGTAATCTTGTAATGGTTGTTGTGGGAGATGGTATATCTCACAGTTTGGAAAAACAATTGCATTATCAGGAAAGAAAAAAGTTACAAACTGTGTTAGAGAAAGGTAAGAAATCTGGGTAATGATTTGGATTTTGAAGAGAGCTGAATTTGCTGTTTTACTAGTGTAGGTAAAAGCTATCAGCTAAAATAGAGAAAGATAGAAAAAGACTATAAACTTTTTTCTCTGTTAAAAGTGGGATGATGCTGAGACACATGAAAAGAAATGTTACTAAAAGGTGTAAGAAGGAAAGACAGAAGGAGTCTGAAATGGAGAGTGCTTACAGAGTTATCAGCAAAGAGATGAAAATTAAAACTAGATGAGAGAATAAGGTTATTCAGGGACTGGGGTTAGATCACCCCAGCCAACTCATCACAAATGCCTGCTGGGATCTGCTTCTCTCTTTCCTGATCCATATAAAAAGCTCTTCAAACTGCAGGTTATCTCTCCTTACAGTGAGAGAATAAAAAGTTGGCCTGAAGGGATTCAGGTCATGAAAGATCTTGCTCTTCATCAACATTTATGCTCTTCAGATGTTGTATTCTCTGTGAGATTCATATGCATCCATATGTGGCCATGAATGTAACATGGTTTTCCAAAATACAAGTGAATTTTGTTGTATTTAAGTGTAGCACAGGGTGACTGTTTTCTTGATACTAGCTATAGAAAAAAAGATCTAAAAGTAGATTTTTTTAATGACTCACATACCCATTTTAATGAAAATATTCTGTTTTAATATGCTGGGTACCTAGCAATGGTATGATTATTCTGTTGAGCTGAACTGAACAGCATTAGTGGCTTCAGACTACTTGTCTTGGCAGCTGTGGCAAAACCTAAAGTCAGAAGTACTCCAGCTGACTGATTTACTGGAAGACACTGTGAGAGGAACACCCAGCAGACTGAGAAGAGATCCTAGATTAAAAGAGGAATGTTAATTTCTTTAACAACAAGAGCAGGAAAATATGCATTTGGGAAGAACCTAATGCTCTTGTGTAACCTTATCATAGTGTGCATAATCCAGCTGCTTTCCCTTACAAGACCTTGATTTCCACGGTTCCCAGTCCTCACACACTCACCTTGCTTATAATATTGGTGTGAACTAAGAAGCAAGAGAGCAGGATGATGACTCCCAGCTGAGCAACTCAACAACTAAGTTTGATGATCAAGTACCTGTTGTGCCTAGCTTGATGGATCCCCAAATCTTTCACTGTTGTCTCCAGGAAGGACTGTAATAAGACAGAGATACTTAGAAACCCCATACCACAGTGACTGGGGTTTTCTCCTTGATGATGAAGTTGATATTTCTAAAATCCTTCAGACTGGCAGCTCTTAGAATCTACCTGTCTCATTTCTGAGACCAGTGGTTTCACCAGCATTTTAAAATTACTTAAAAAACAGCCTGAAAGATTGGTTAAGCTCTGTTCACATCCAGCTTATTTAACTGCCAAAGGGACTTGGAATCTATGATTTCTGATTTTGGGGTTCCAGATGGCCTGAAGTACCTAGATGGTCAGTTCATGAAATGTAGCAACTTTCAGGGGTGCCTATGGATTCAACTTTTCACTTCTGAGGTGCCTCAGCAGTATAGTTGGAGATTTCCTTAATTTGCTTCTGAATGTGCCTAAATTTTGCCCGAGGTTCCTACAAGCATCTTACAATCTGTTCCATAAGCTTTAGATATGCAGAAGATTTTAGAAGGATCACCTATTTCCAATAAATAAATACAAAAAATCATTCAGAACAGTCCATGTAATGTATTACAATAATCGTTTCTGTTTTCTATGTTCAACAGCCAGCTTAACTATTTGCATGGGGCAAAAACCTCAATAATGAAATTACCTCAGGCTTGATTTCACAAACCGGCATTGCAGAACAGTTATGGATTTCAGTGCCTCAACCACTAAATCTGCTTATGAGAAACAGCCAAGAAGTAAATGATATTTGCTTACTTAACTGTGATAAGAATGGATCCCAGAACCCAAGTTAATACAAGCCGAAGTTTTGTCGTGGTATTAAGAAGGCTGTGGTGTTTCCTCATGGAGGACAACTGCTCTTTGTAACTGGAAAAGTCCTTTGGTCCATTCCATGTAAAGACAGTTGCCAGGGGTACTTTCCAGCTGCTGTAGTAATATTTTGCCTACTTTAAATATATACCACTGATTACTTCAATGCAAGACAATTTTTTTTTTTTTTCATTTCTTATCCTCTGCTACTGGATAATGTTGTAAGAGCCTTTACAAGGAGTTCTGCGTTCCTCTACAGAGAAACAGATACGCCACTGGTTTATTTATTAAATCCTGCAATAAGGACTAATTTGGTAACCAGAGAAAAAAAATCCCTCAGAGGTCATTGGACCAGATCTATATTTTCTAAATCCAGTAGAAGAATATGTAAAACACTCTGGGCAGCTTCAGGATTAAACCCACCATAGACATGAAAGTTTCCCATTATTACTCTTAAGAAAAAGATTTTTTTATACCAAAGTATTACAGTGGAGTGTAAGTAGTTGTCCATTATCTGCTGAATGCTAGTAAAGTTTCTTCTGCCAGAAACTAATGCTTCTTTTGTCAATGATTTCTACTTAGTAACTGACCTTTAGTTCCTGTAGGAATAATTAGGATCACTGACGAGTGTTATTCATGTTTTCAGACTCCTGTGAGTAACATGATGATGTGATTTCCTGACTAGATGCAACCCAGGAATATTTTTTCATGCACTGAAGAATAGCTGATAGTGATTAAATGTAACTTTGTAAGTTTGCTTTTATTTCCTGCAAGGCTCAACCCACCATCTGTGTTACAGCACTTACTTAACTCTCCTGTAGACCTTTACATATCCAGGTTATAGGGCGGTCAGTCATTCATGCTGAATGGTGGGTACAATTATAATAGAGGCAGTTTATCTGCACCTTCTTTTCAACAGTTTTTAAGGAAACATACTTCTGTGTGCCAGGGTAAGTGATTCCCTGTTGGAATTCCTTGCATGGCTGTTCCCCGACCATAAAACACCAGGCAGAGAGGACAGATCTTTTATACTAGGTTGCCTTGTCTGTACAAGCCAATAACTTTGGTCAATGATATGCTCCCAGAGGAGATGAGTAACTGTTTCTTTTAGTATTATTATACATTAAATGAGCTGTTAATTTTCCACCCTATTTAAAATTCATATGTTTTATAGCAATAATATTTTAAGTCTCACCTTTGTATTAAAGCTTACCTTGGTAGCAGTTCCAAAGTTAATATTAAGAAACTGTTTCAAACTCTTTGCATTGTTAAATAATCCTTGTATTTTTGCTGTAGTTTTTTACATGTCCCTTTTCTCTGGACTCCTTCCAGACTGAAACACCCAGAACCTCTCTGTAATATAGAGAGGGCTAATTTTGCACAGGAAAGGCTGGATTGGTTTAGTGGAACCAGTCTGAGACATGTATATATGTCTGTGCCAGCATACATGTCTGTGTGGACATATTATTATCCTGACAACTTTGTTCCAACAATCTTTCAATACAAAACTAGTCTTGTGTGCATACATGCATATATCTCTCCCATCATACATCTATTACAAACTTTATTAAACTTCTAGAGCCACTGGAACTCTGCCACCTCATGGGTGTAAGACGATGGCTCTTTAACTATGCAGTTATGAGAACAAATATTTTTAACAGAACTTGAGAAATAATTTCTTAATTTGATGTCTTCATTCATTTCTACAGACTTAAAAATTCACTCACCTCTTTTTCTTCTGGGTATAAGCAAAAAATAGATAACTGTCATAACAAATTCAACTACAGATGAACTTCTTCGAAATGTCTCTAGCAAAATCTGAGCTATTTTTTCTCCATATTTGGGTTGTTTGACAGTAATAGCAGAAGTGATTTTCAGACCTCTGGGTGCAATTGTAGCAGATCACCCACACATCTCTTTCCTAAAAGTCGTCCAGGTCCCCTCTGCAGTGGCTGTAAAACGCTGTACTCACTGGTCTCTTGGGTTGCTTCCTTTTAACCAACATTGCAATGACTTCAGCCGGATTAAACTTCCAAAGACTCTTTGCTGCCCAGAACCACATTGCACCCAAGCCCTAGAAAACACTGCATTGCCTGGCTGTCAAACAATGTAGAAAATGAGATGCAGATCATCTGCTGCAAACAGAGGATGCAGCATCCCAAACCATTTTGCTCCCATCCCGGAAGTATCAGTTGGCAAACACACGTGATTAAGTGGGTGGGGATCCCCTACCATAGTCCCTGTGAGTGAGAGATGAAAGAAGCCATTGGCACCTCTGAATGCCTGGGCTATACCTGTGCCATCAGAGCATGGAGAGCTTGCTGCTTCCCGGGTCAGGGCACATGCACCATCCACTTTCTAATTTCCTGTGAGGTTGAAACTCAGACCTATCTTAACCATCATCTCACTGGCATTTTTCTGCAGAGGAAGTGTAGATTTGTGGGCTAGAGGTGAGTTACAGTTTGTCAAACACATAAGTTTGGACACAGTCATGGCAGGCAGGTCATTTGAATCATCCTATGCATTATGCTGAGGTGTGCCGTACACAATGAAAAAAAGAAATTATGAAGTAAAGCATGGTCACAGACTTAATCAGCAGAGTCACTTGATGTAAGAGAAAATCATTAAGCAGTGGTGTCTTCAGAGGCATTACATTTGTTTTCGGGGCTCAACTTAGAAGGCTAAGCATAGTGTCAGCACTGTTTATACTTCTTGCTCTGCTTGCTTATCTATGTGATCCAATGTGCTGATAAATATCTTTCCTGCCCATCTCTATCCCAACCCACATCTTCAAAATTGAGCCCAGAAAGTCTAATAGAGTGAATGGCAGTGCAATCAGGCAACCTACCCATATAATATTTGACAGCATTGTCACAAAAAAAGAGAACAATGCATGAAGGGGAATGTATCTAGAAGGACAGTGTATCGTATGGAAGCAGAATGCAGTTATTCAGCTCAAAATTAACAAGTTGCCAGCCACAGCTGTTCCTTCATCATCAAACTGTGCTTCTTTACTGACAGCAAATGGCAAGGCCTTGGGTTTATGTCATGTCTTAAAGAACTGCCATGTGTCTTTAATGAACATAAAAGCCAGAACCTTGGTTTTATGTCTCAAGGCTGATGTCCATTCTCTATATATGATTAATGTGCCTTACAAATAGTAGTTTGGCCAGAGAAGCCATCTAGAAATAGAAGAATAATTGGACAAAAACATTCTGAAGAGCAGGGATGAAAGAATGGATCTGACTAAAATTTGGGAGCAGTTACTGTATCTTCCTGTGAGTGTCTGGATTTGTCTTTCATGCATTTGAATGCTAGTGTAAAACAAATCAGGAATAATAATAAAGGTGTTTACCAACTTGTAGATATAGAGGTCCGTGGGAGTAAATTTCTTCAGACTGGCTTATAAATTTTTGTGCTTTGTTCCAAGTAAATTAAAAAACATGCCTTGGAGCATGTTCATGAGTTTGTATACCTCTTGTTATATAATGTTCACTCATCGATCTGTCAAATCAAACAAAAGTGGATTATGACTTGGCCAGATGGCTTGCCAACATTATCTTTGAATATTAGGTATCAGGAAGAAAAAAATGGGAATCAATTTTTTGAATGCTTAACATAGCTCATGTTCAAAATTACTGAATTAAGTCCTAGTCACTTTTCCCAACTGACTTAAGGAACAGCACTTTCTGAACTGAATCTAGAAAATGTCTCCTTTTTAGCCACTCATTCTCAGGTGTCAACATGTACAGGAACAATTGTTACTGTCAGAACTGTCATGAAATATCAGCCACAATCCTGGATTAACTTCTCTTTGGCTGTCTCACAAGCTGCTCTCACTAGCAGTGATGCAGTCTCTCTCTTATTTCCACAGGCTCTGTCCTTGCTTTTTTTTTTATTGATTTTGTTCTTTATTTATGGGTATTGTTATTTGCCTTTCTCTCTAAAATAGTGAATAAGTTGCATAGCAGACATAAATTTCTGTTTGAGCCTTGCAGAATGGGAAGAGAGGAGCTGTGGAATTTGTCTGGTAAAACTCAGATAGTCAATGCATTGCTCTGAGAGGCTGCAAGCAGAACAAAGGAGTGGAAGCAGAATCTGTGCTTTGCTCAAGCAAGCATTAATGCCATCATTCTTTACTGTCTGAATTTACAGTGAACTCCTCAATGCTGGTCTCATACATTACTTTTACTGCACTGGGACAGGGGCAGGAATGCTTCTGAACCCTGACATCCCACAGATGAGCCTTAATGAAAACCCACATCAGGTGGAGCAACCTGCATGGTACATTGTTCCTTGAAAGGTTTAACTATGCCAAAAGAATCACTGAATGTGACCAGAGACAGCAAATCTTATTTCCTTTGTTAATCTTGCTCTTAAAACAAGTTATGCCTAAATGTGGCTCAGCAATGTGTGGCCAATAAATCTTCACCTCTTGGTAGGATTAGACCCAGTATGCAACCCCCTTCCGTTACCTATTCAGCTCGGCCTTGGAAACTGGAAACCCAGATGTGGGAGCAGGCAGAGAAGGGTGGTGCAATCCCTGGGATGGAGGCAGCATGGCAGAACATACCTACCAACGAATTAAATGCTGCCTGAATGACCAACTTAATTGTAGCATTAAAAAAAGGCTCATTTTAGATATTCTCATCACAACCTCAAGCAATCACCTCAGTCTAATGAGGTCATAACTATATCCTTGAATCCATATACTGCAAGGCCAGACACTCAATTTTTTTACAGCAAATCATATCCAAGCATGATTGCCAAGTTGTTTCTTTTCAGTTTGGATAGAATGACAGATCCACAGCTTGTTGAGTTTAGTGAAACTTTTTCCATAGGTTTTGATGGGCTTTGCATTAAGAATGTGATAGTTGCTGAGCTGTACAACATAACATTCTGGTATTTTAGAAGGAAATATTCACATTTAAATGGTAGCGAAAACCCAACATAAATTGTCACATTCCTCAGACTCTTTCTGATGTCCTGACTGCTAAAGCAGAATATATAGATGTATAGAAATTGCTGCTGGAATTAGTCTGCATGACCAAATACTTCTTGCTTCTGAGGGAAATCCAGGTGCACCTCAGACAACAGACTAAATACCTTTATTGCCTAAGATGGCAAAGGAACCAGGAGAATGTTTCATTCAGTCCAGGTGTAGCAATTTGGGGGTTTTGTCCTTCATGTCCTCACCTCTGCTGATGGAAATTGGGCTCATGCTCACTGAAAGCAAGGGGTTAGAATTTCATCTGGTGATACTTTAATAGCTCTCAGATGAGGTACCTTAGATGAGCATCCAGCCCAGTGGAGCAACTGCTGTAAATTTCAATGAGTGAGAGGAGAGTCAGAGCCATTCATGATGGTTAATACAAGTTTGCTGGCAGATATTCATTACACACATATTATATAAACACATATAAAATCAGAGTTTGCATGATTTTTATATAGATATCACACTTTAAATTAAACACGTACAAATCATAGGTCAAGCTCATAAGAGGCAACACTGAAGTCAGTGGAACAAAACTGGGATATACAGACTTTGAAAACTTACTTCTGCTTTATCCTACTTGGATGTTGCTCGGAACAAAATTTACTTCAGTGAGAATAGTTAGGTTGAGTAATGACTGCTTTCCTAAGGAAAAGATTTGAGAGTAGACTGTTTGAATCAGTAACAGAGCAATCTCTTGCTTTCTAAGTGTATAACCAGAGAACAAATGAAGCAACTATGATTTCTCATGCGCTGCATTTTTGTTTTTCATTTGGACGAACAAGCACACATACTTAAAGAACTCTTTGCCAACAGCAATAAAAACACTTTGTGCCAGACTGCTATTGCTTATATTATAATATTACTTTGTGACTTGAGCTCTATTTCTTGTATTTGGTACTTTTTGTTTGTGCATTGTTAGGTTTGGCTGGTTACAGCACTAGTGTACTCAGGGCTGGCAGATTCTTTCACTCATTTTACAGTGTAAATATTCATTATCACAAAGAAGTGATCCTTTTTTCGGCCTAGTGAATTCAAACTCTCAGTTATGCCTTTTAAACAATGGTTAGAGGAGAGAAAAATGGGAGGAGACTACTACTAAGGTTTTTTTGTACCTACACTTACTGCATGAAATGAATGAGGCTAATTACAGGCCAGCATTCTGGTGCCTCTTGTAAGTATAATCCTGACACTTTTATGAGAAGAAAAACAATACTGAATAAGCAAACTTTCTTTCTTTCTTTTTATTTTTTAATTCAGTTTTGAGTGGAAAGGAGTTTAAGCTGGCAGAAATCAACAGAGTTTTATTAATCTCAGTGGAATTTATCTGGCTAACAGGGTTTACAGATGAGAATCCTATCCAGAATTTAAATTTCTCTTGTCTTTTTTTTTTTTTTTTTTAAGAGAAAGGGAAACAGATTTGCCCCTTCTGAAGAAAACAACAAAAACACAAGAACAACAAATCCTCAGCAGTCTTTTCCCTAATCATCTACATCACAGGTGTGTTGTCTTCTATCTATTTCACCTCAAATATGCCTAAAACACCTGAGCACCACATCTTAGAGAGCCCTTTGCACTTCTGGAGCACAGAGGTTGGCACTTATAATTTGAGGTTCATCTGAGAAGTAAAATTGGACTCACATATTTCAGAGGGTTCTACCTCCCTGCAGAGTGCCTGCCTTGAAATACAAAAAGGTCTGCATTTCCTGCTGTAGTTTGTTATCCTTTAAAAAGTTTCTTCACTAATAAATTGTACCATCTGTTGGGCAATTTGCCTAGATGCCATCTTGCCAGCAGCACTCCTGTATTTAGTCATATTGCAATGGATACTAATAGACTAGACAGGCACCTGTCTCCCTTTTCCCCGTGTTGGATGTGGTGGATGGAATGAGCCTTGGGTGGTTTCTTTTTTCTTTTCTTTTTAGTAATTTCAATTTCTCTCTTTTGCTTCCTCTGTGTAAAACACAGAGAAGGTTCTGAGCCTAAAAATCCAAGCAGATCCTTTAAAAAGTATTTTCTTTTTCTTTCTAAACCTTTGTTTTTTAGGGGGAGGAGAGGGAAGGGGATGATAACTGGAACTTTAAATTTGTTTTCTTTCACTTAAACCATGTCAGTATAATCAGGCAAGTTTCTGATTCAATGTTATTCAGTTTAGGGCTTTTTTCAAAAAGTTACTGTTTCCTTTGTTTTCAACCAGTTCTATCTAAAATCACAAGGATCAGTCAAACTGGCCTTACAGAGAATAAAATAACACCAGAGGTTTCCCACTGTAACATTCAGTCAGAAGGTCAGCTACTGGCATTGCATATACCAGCTGAGACATAGCAAACATGCTCCCAGATTCATTGAAGCCAGATTCACTTGCAGGTTGTGGGACTGTCTGTCACCCTGCATAGCTACCATGCTTCATGGGTGCAGGTCTTCTTCTGGGTCTGTGAGGCTGGTAGTATCCTCTGGAGGATAATTCAGTAATCACCTTTGAACTGGCAATAATCTGCTATGAAATACTGGGTACGTCTGGATGGTAACATTCACCATACCTGCAGTGGCATATGCCACAGTGAGAGTCCTGTGCCCTGGCTGAGTAGCTGAAGCCTCCAATATCTACTTACCCTTACTCATAGTTAGGAAAAGGGCACTATGTAGCAATGGCAGGAGAAACCTTGTTGGAAAGTCATCCCCTTTGTCTTTCTGGATAGTTTTTATCACACTGTGCTCCTTTATCCAGGAAAAGCAAAAAAAAAAAAATCCATTTAAACACCCCATAAGAAATAAAGCTTGGAGAGCTGGGTGAAGGGGAACCTAACGAAATTCAACCAAAGCAAGTGTAAGGTCCTGCCCCTGGGGAGGAGCAACCCCCTGCACCAATCCAGGCTGGGGCTGACCTGCTGGAAAGCGGCTCTGCTGAGAAGGACCTGGGAGTGCTGGTGGACAGCAGGGTGACCATGAGCCAGCCCTGTGCCCTTGTGGGCAAGAAGGTCAATGGTGTCCTGGGGTGCATGAAAAGGAGTGTGGCCAGCAGGTCGAGGGGGGTTATCCTGGCCCTCTACTCTGCCCTAGTGAGGCCACATCTGGAGTACTGTGTTCAGTTCTGGGCTCCCCAGTTCAAGAAGGACAGGGAACTACTGGAGAGAGTCTAGCAGAGAGCTACGAGGACAATCAGGGGACTGGAGCGTCTCTCTTCTGAGGAAAGGCTGACACACCTGGGTTCATTTAGTGTGGAGAAGAGAAGACTGAGGGGGGATCTTATTAATGCTTATAAATATCTGAAGGGTGGGTGTCAAGAGGATGGGGCCAGTCTCTTTTCAGTGGTGCCCAACGACAGGAGAAGGGGCAATGGGCACAAGATGGAACACTGGAAGTTCCACCTGAATATGAGGAAAAACTTCTTTACTGTGAAGGTGACAGAGCAGTGGAACAGGCTGCCCAGAGAGGTTGTGGAGTCTCCTTCCCTGGAGACATTCAAAACCCACCTGGACGCAGTCCTGTGCCCCCTGCTCTAGGTGTACCTGGTCAAGTAGGGGGGTTGGATGAGATGATGTCCAGAGGTCCCTTCCAACCCCTGCTGTTCTGTGATTCTGTTAGTAGAGTGAAAGAGAAGTACATCAGGCCTCTAAGATTATTATGAGGAGGAGCTGGAAAGACAGAGATCATCTAATTAGAAGTAAGTGGGGCAAACACAAGACAGAGTGACATATGCTTATTCTAATCCACTCAGGACAGTTGCCCCAATTACTCTTTCTTTCCTTCCCTGTAATGTAGCCAAAATGCTACTTTAAGTAGCAGTGCACACTGTACTTTTTATAAACAAAGTACTGCTCCCAACTTCGAGTACTGAGAGAGGTCAGGAGGAAAGCACAGTACTTGCAGCTGACCTTTCAGAGCACTGTATGGAAAATGATTGACAGTTCTTGTTTGGCTTGAATCTTCAAGGGCTATGAGATAGCGTAACACAAAGTCATTTATCATTCAGTCCCTGTAGATGCATTAAATGTTTTATATTCTTTCAAAAGTCACTGAAGTTACAAAACTCATTATATTCTATTTTAATTATATCCACTTTCTCCCTTTTCTTCACTAGGTAGCAATTATTGGCGAATATATATATTCAAGAGAATCTGCATTTTCTTTCTAGCCTGAAATCTAATATGCAATTGCATTAAAATTATTCTACTACCAAGAGAATATTCCAATAAAAGCTGGTAATAATGAAATAATTCTGTTTGGATTTAATACAATTCCATATTAAATACATTAAGGGTTCTTCCATAATCTCTTTCCTTGTTTGACTTTTTTTCCTTTTTTTGGTGCTGTTCACCAGCAGAACTCATGAAGGTAAAATCTTTCCAGTGTCTTCAGGATGTGAAGTACATTGTTGTATACTGACTTCCTGAAAATGTGTTGTACTTGTTAACCATATATATGCTGACACTTGTGACCCCTAAAACAGAAGAACGCTCAGAGGCGATGGGTAAGGGTGATGTGCCCATGAAGCTCAGGGAATAATCCAGGATGTGACTAACCATAGGTGTTGCAAAGAATCTGAATTTTATCTCAACACAAAAAGGGGACAGAAGGTGGCCTTTGTTTTAGATAAACTGCTATCAACAGCTGAGTGGATCAACTGGTGGTGTAAATATTTCTCCCTGAGATCATTAGAGGAGAATGAATGTCTCCCTGAGTTAGCCAGACCAGCATGGGGAGAGTGAATATGTGGCTCAGCCCAACACAGAGTATAAAAACTAAACAATTAACAGAAGAATTTCAAAGAGAACACAAAAGGCTTCTGCTGGCTTCAACCAACATATTCCTTCCTGGCACTTGGGGATACCCCGGTGTCAAGATGGTAAGCATATTTTAGGGACCAGTAATAGGAATCACATTAGTACTGTAATTAAACTATATTGCAACTGCTATATATTTTTCTAAGTGTAACTTACATTTGTATTGTGTTATGCAATGTATTTTTATCACTGTTAACTCAGAAATCCAATCTTTAACTTAGTAAATTTTATATTACCCCTTACCCTCTCCACATGTGGAAAAACTAAAAGAACTTGTTTAGAGGGTATTGGACTCTGACAACACCGTACAGAAATTCTGGGATCAGTCTGAGACTGTTGAAGTGCAATTACTTTGGAAATGAGACAGCAGTAATGGGCAGAAAATTAAGCCAGAAAGTAGATCCTTGCAAAATTTAGATCAACAGAAAAAAGTAGAATTTGGTCGGAAAGCAGTGATAAACTAAATAATTTCTTAGAAGGGATGACTATGTTTGGAAAGATCAGGGCTGTTCAGAAATTTTTCTTTAGGATTCACTGAACTGACAGAGATGCCTAAACATTAGCACGATTGGTTCATGGCAAAGAGGAATATCTCTAGAACTGTGAATGACTTCATTTAGTTTGGTTTGGTTAGTTTGTTTGCCTTGGGTTGATTTTTTTTTTTTTAAGTTCCTCTTTAAAGACTTTAGTCCTTCATTTCTTTGCTTCTTTTCTATAATATTGTTAGAGGACAGAATCTTGAAAATCACTTGTCCAGTCCTTGCTGACATGAGTTATCATGGCAGGCCAAACACCACCAGCTTGTCCTGTAATGGGACAGTGTAGCCTGAGCCACTGGCCAAAACACTGAAGCTATCTTCCAGCTGTGGGCTACGATAGCTCTTGCCTATTGTAAGCTCCTGGACAAGGTTGCACAGCCTGCAAACAGACTGTATTTTGGATGGCGGGTCACCAGATTTAAAAGACATGTAAGCTGCAGTGAAACACCACGTTCTGATGTTTCAACTCTTAAACAGTCTATAAATTATAATTCTATAGTTTTTAATTTCAAACATTTTGTGCTTTAATAAGAACAACACAGCACTGTCTTTCTGTCTGTCTTCAGATGCCAAGGGTTCATTACCACTCATTGGGATCATGTCTTGTAATACTATAATTTAAATAAAAGATTGTATTCACAGTAAAAACAGCTCAGGAAAAATTGAAAAAAACTCCATAATGCTCAATAGAGCAAGTGAATGTAACCCCAAACCTTGTGACCTTTCATGACAAAGGCTGAAATGAGAAAGGTGCAAAGCTTTCTTGCCTTTCATGTACATCTTCCTCATCATTCTCTTTCCTCGCAAACTGCCCTGTCATGACAGATATCTATTGCTTCACCTGTGCCTGTGGTGTGACTGCTCACTGGGTTGGATTAAGACCCCATGGAAACCACAAATTCCCAGTGTTCAATTACCATTATGTCCCTTGAAATTCAAGCTTATAAGGGAACAGCTCTGAGGACAACGCTAGAAAGTAGAACTAGTTGGAAAGAGAAACTGATTGAACCATTTTTCTATTAATGTATTCTTTTTCATCAGAATGAAAATACGTCATAACATAATGTTGATTTCAGAGGAATATTACTTTCAGAAAAAAATTTTTAAAATTCCCAGTGTCAAAATATCGTCTTTCACTCTTTCAGCAAAATCTACTGTCTTTTTGTTTAGGAATCACTTTTAGTTTTAATTTTTGACTTCTGTATTTAACTATATATCCTTATATATTTTATATTAAATTAATATTATGCTATATTATATATTTGCAAACACATTGCATGTATTTTATGATGTAGTTTAAAAGAATGAAAAAATTGAAATGTTTCGATCTGGAGAAAACATTTCCAATGATGCATAACACGGTCTCAGAGATATCAGAATTGTCTTTGCAGATTTTGTGAAGTCCTTCACAACAGTGGACTTTCCATGCTCTGCGCTCCTCCTTATACAGACACACCTTGAGAGCTCAGTCTAAATTGTTCAGAGTAGCTTGAGCAGCTGAATGGAAATAAATTACATTTAAAAAACCGTTAGTATTGTATTGGTATTTTAGGTCTTTATTATGTCTGGTAACACAATACATCAGAATAACCTCAAAGACCATTAAGACTTCTAAGTGACAGATATATCCTAAAAATGGAACATTGTACAATGCTCTTTTACTAAACATTTTGCTGAGTTTCATTTCTTTGCATGCTTCACAGCAGTAGAGAACAGCTGGGCCCACTCATTCCCCTGTCTTATATTTTGACTAAAGTTCTCTAAGACAGAGTCTGTGCTTCAATCTGGTTTTTTGCACATAGAATCTGGCCTGACAGGTCCTGGTTCATGACTCAGGGCGTATCTACACCAACGCCAGCTCAGTGAGCATTAACTTGGGTTGATAAATCTGGTGGAGTGGTTTAGGCATCCTGAACCAAGTCACTTAGGTGTGGAAGCTTGATAGCCCTGTGCTTAGTCTGCAGTGCAGACACACTTGGTGTGTTCACACTCACATGAATGGGACCGTATGTCAAAAGATGTATGGTCCCATCTCTAGCATGGTCATAGAAAAAAGAGATAATGGAATAACTGTGTTTCTGAATGTTTGCATCTTTCTTGTCCTTGTTCAGAGGAATGCAAGTACCTTGCAGATTTTGGTGGACTGCATCTTTGGAGCTCATTGGAGCATGCTTGGAGCTGTCATCCTCCACTCTTTTCATGGAGAGGCAGGGTAACGGAGTGCCTGGGTCTGGTCTTACCTGACATGGTAAATCATTGTCGGAGCCATGGGAACCCCAAACACTGACTTCTGTCTTCTTTCCCTGACCATTTTGCATTTTACCATGCAAGCTCTTCAGTACAAAAAAAGGTAGTGATAACTTTGACACTGTTCACACCCTGTGTAACCCAGGGTTATGTTTGTAACTCCATAGATACTCTGATGCAGTGCTACAGATACTGTCAGCTTTAGTTACGTCTAGGTGTAGGATGACATATTAAATGGATAGCTCCATTTGTTGAGGCTTAAAAAAAATAGATGTTATGTCTTTAGATATTTTTTGAGTTTTCACTTACAAAATATGGAATTTTCAAATCAGATATAATTAGTTTTTGCTTTAGAAAAGTAGTCTGAATTACTCCATAATTGCACTGATGAAAAAAAAAATGAGTTAAGACTGTGGAAACTGTAATGAAAGTGCAACCTTAAAAGGATTGGAAGTTCATACCTCTGAATCAAAAGACAGTCTTTTAACCTGTAACCTCTGCAGTCTTGTCTTTACCTTACAGCCATTAACCCTGAGAGGAGTAGTGTTAATAATAATAATTAGCCTTTGTTTTTATTCCAATGCACCTAGGTCTAAATCCTTTTGAGTGTGTGGCAGAGGTGCAACTGTAAATAAACCCTGCAGCTTCCTCACCAGGGGCTGTGACCCCCTCCACATGTTGTGATTAGTAGGTGCACTCATTGCAAAGCTCCCTTCTTTCTAAATTACACAGCGACATACTGACCAAAATGCCACCCCTACAGCAACGAAGTATGACCTCTAACTTGTGAAACCTCATCTTTATCACTCAGTCCCTGGTATCTCCTGGCACTGTAATAATGGTGCCTTTTCACATGGAACAGAAAGCCAGAGCTTTGAGGGGCAGGAGGAAAAAAGGTACAAAACCCCCTTTTTTTTAAGCTCCCTCGCTGTCAGAGAATGGGTGCCAGGAGTGAGTCTGGGGAAGAGGTTTTGTGAAGTGAGAAAGACACAGAAGAACAGGCTTGTAAAGCCCACAGAGTGACTATATGTAGTTGCTTGTTAATTTATCATCCCTCTTCTCCTCTAGTCTAATTTCAATGGTAACACTTCTGGATAAAGTCAAATCCTATTCCATATCCTGTGAGCTACTGAGCACATTTCGGATGCTGGATCATCAGTGCTATTGGTGGAAATATGTGGAAGAGCTTTGCTGAGATAAAGCCTTTCACCCAGACTCTTCTTTGTTGTCCTTCTGGCATTATGATGAGGGTCCCTTTTTCTTATCCTAGAACACAATCCCAGAGGCTGTTTCTTTTAAACTCAGCAGATACAATGGAAATTTTTACTATACTCTCCAGTAGGGTTGATGTCTCCATGTGCTTTCTGAGTAAACACAGAATCACAGAATGGCAGGGGTTGGAAGGGACCTCTGGAGATCATCTCGTCCAACCCCCCTGCTTGAGCAGGTGTACCTAGAGCAGGGGCCACAGGACCATGTCCAGGTGGGTTTTGAATATTTCTGGAGAAAGAGAGTCTACAACCCCTCTAGGCAGCCTGTTCCAGTGCCCTGTCACCTGCAAAGTAATGAAGTTTTCCTCATATTCAGGTGGAACTTACAGTGTTGTCCTGCCATTGGGCACCACTGAAAAGAGTCTGGCCCCATCCTCTTGACACCCACCCTTCAGATATTTCTAAGCATTGATAAAATCCCCCCTCAGTCTTCTCTTCCCCAGACTGAACAACCCCAGGTGTCTCAGCCTTTCCTCAGAAGAGAGATGCTCCAGGCCCCTGATCATCCTTGTAGCTCTCCGCTGGACTCTCTCCAGTAGTTCCCTGTTCTTGAACTGGGGAGCCCAGAACTGGCCACAGGTCCTTCTTATATTTCCCCAGCATTCACTTCATATCAGGCTTCCGGCTCTAATCCTAGATCATAGCCATGGCTGTAGTGCACAGGGGAAAACCTGTCTGATCAGCTGCAGCGTTTGAAGGGTGGACCAGAATCATAAACACAATTGGAAATACATTCTTTTGACCACTGGAGGGCTCACAATTTGTTCATCAGCTCAGTAGAGAGACATGAAGAATTGGGGGGGGGAAGTGAGAGAAGTGCTCAGTTCCAGGGAGCTGTTATCTCTGTGCATGGGCTCCAAGGTCAGACTTTATGTCCCGTGTTATATTCCTGTATCCATCACATGATGAAGCCAGGAGGGGGACAAGGGTCATCTTGAGGTTATGTGCAGTTTTAACAAACCTCTGTAGGAAATCATCTGCTGATAAGTGAATCCTTCTGTGCCTTGTTTCCTCATGGCTATATTGCTTCTGCCTCAGGAGCTTGATCTTGTTTCTACGTTACACTGGTTTGGGCAGGTAAGGAGTTTCTCAAGTGTCCTTAATCACTTTGACAATAAAGTTATTGATAACTTGATTTATACCCTGCAGTTATCTGGGGAATTGCCTGGGAAAAGCTCTTTTGCTCTCTTGGTGCAATTCTTGTAGGGAATGATTATAATTTGTTATTATTTGGCTGGGGCACTAGTCGGTGACCATGTTTTGGCTCTAGTCATACACTCTGGGCCCCTTACTCCATCACGCACCAGCATAAGAAAGAGTTTTATGATTGTTTGTCATTCCATATTGGTTTTGCTTTGGTTTTTTGCATTGCATTCCTGGAGCAATCAAAACTTGAGTTTGCCTAAGTCATGATTTTATCGACTCAAAGCTGAAATCCCAGAGGAATATCTGACAGCTTGTGTAGTGGAGCACATCCAGCTAGATGTTTAAAACTACCATGAGCAGCTACAAACCCACCACAAAAATAGCAGGATGGAGAAAGCCTACTGACACTAGAGTGGTACATTTCTTTACCAGTCAGTCTTCCTTCCTCTTTTTTGAGATGTTCAGCTGCCAAAGGGAGTGATACTGTCTCCTAGTAAGGTTATTTTAAGGCTAATTGCTGCCATAAATTGTAACTTATGATTCCAATCCTCTTGAAGTCAACCCACATTTTTCCCCTGACATCAAGAAAAACAAACTTTGCTTGCAATGGTTACCATATCAACTTCCTCTTAATTTGAGTTGCGCTCACCAAATAATTTTTCTCCTTTTATGATAATTTAGATATAGATGTTCATCTGCTCGTGTAAGAAGCTATTAAAATATCTCCATATTCATCTCTGTCTATCAGTCAATGACAAGCATAGATGCATTAATACTGAGAGAGCTACAGTGGAATTCAATTAACTTATTAATAAGACATTAGGATGTTTTAGAGCCTGTTAGTGCTGTGCTTTGGGACATAATCCACACTCCAATAAATCTTCTGGGGTGTGTAGGCAGTGAGCAGAACGCATCTCCTTGTCAGTGACTTTGTGACCATGGATAGAGAAATGCCTCTGAATTCATGACAAATGACTGTTGCCGTAGTTCTTGCGTTGTCAAGATTTCCAGTGCAATCAGAGCTCACATCCCTTCATGTAAATGAGGTGACAAAGCACTCATTTTGTCTACCCTCAAGCATTTAATGTAAGTTCTTTGAATTGGCCTTTGGAGACACCTACCCCTCTCCAGTGTTTTATGAGAGTACTGAGTTATGCATAATAGACTTAAAATTCAAATTGGCTGAGCTTTGTCTCAGCTACAGCCTGTGGTGTCACTGGCCCTACCTGGACATGTCTAAGCCAGTCAGATAAACCAGATCAGTCCCATTCTCTAGTACGGAAAGCAAGTAGCAAGACACAACTTGCACATAGACAGCTGAACTCCCTTCTTTCTCCAAAGGCAAGTTGACCTTACCCATGGAGCCTACTGGAAGGAGTTTTTTGCCTTGGCGATGTCCTGAGCCATGCCTGAGCATTGGCTGGAGGACTGTGAGGTGGATAAAACTGTTTCAGGAGCATGCTAATAATGAGAAAATGGGCTGTCATGAGACAGGGCTCGAGGTTTTCCCTGGCTTTGTTTAATTTATTGCTGCAGATGTAGCTCCTGAAAGTCTGCATGTCAGTCCTTAGAGCCATTCCTCAACATAGCACCTGCCAGTTATGTTTACCTTCTTAATGGAATGTTGTGAACTGTTTTAAATGCGGAGAAATACATAGTTCAGAGACTGGGAGTCTGGATCATGAATTCAAACTCTAAAGGAAAGAAACATCACCTTTGAAAAGAATACAAAAAACCCTATACCCTTCCTCTAAACCAGCAGGGAAAGGTATGCACACCCTAATTAAATTAAACAGAAAAAAAACTTTCCTTCAGGTATGCACCTGTTATGCACCTTAAAATATGAACTGAAATATATTCCCACAGACAGAATGCTATCACAATTCTAATCAAATTTGAATTCCTTATGGGACATTAATTTTTACATCAGAAAGAAGTTGTTTCTCTTTAAAAAAAGTATTTTTATCTAACTCAGTTTTCTGAGGGAAATACTGAATGCAAGTTTCATCATAAGATTTACTCACGAAAGGAGCAGTTCTCAGGAGTTAAAACAACACTGCTTTGCATCATACAAGGATCCTGCCCAGGGCATTGTTGTACAAGGACATAAATCATTTACAGTTTCCACAAACATAACTTGATTTTGACCACTGGCCTTTCATGTTAAAGAAGCAAAGTCCCAGGAGTGAATGTGAGAAGCAAATTGAAGGGAAAATGTAGTAAAAATAATAGAAAATCTGCCTGGGTGGATCAGGTAGTATTTAGACATTCGCAAATGGTTCCCTCTTTTTTGAAATTAGCATTTCTTGAAGAGGGACTAAATTAGTACAAAATGACATTTCTAAGCATTTGAGGAGAAAAACACCCAACTGGTGCTTCTTACCAAAACAGAGAATTTGTGTCTGTGTATCCAGATTTTCCAAGCACCAGTTGTACAGTTACAGCCCTTAATTTCTGTGGAAATTACTTACAACTACCTATGAAAATAGAGAAGCAGCTTCTCAATTTTATAGAACTAGCAATTCTGGATCTTTGAATATTTTTAATAGCTTAAGCTTGTAACATATCTTCAGATGAACTGCCCCCAAAATATAAACAAATCATACTCAATAACAAGTTAGCTGTTTAGGTTATTTATGTTATCTGATGAGAACAGTAAGGTTTTTTAGTAAGTTCATTAACTACACAGTGGGGGACTGGCAGCTTTCTTTCTATAATTTGAAAAGAATGATCTACAGTGTAATGTATTGTAAGTAGAAAATAGACATCCTGATTATGTGAATCAGGTAGGGGGATTTTTTTGGTATTTTCTAATGTAATGATTGCCAGCCTCTGTAGGCTGTTACAAAAATAAGTAACTCTCCTGAGTGAAATGTCTTCCCTGTCCTTTAGGCACGTGTTTTAATTTAGAAACCTTTGCTTCTTTGCTGGTGAAGTTTGAGGACTTTGCTGGAGACCCAAACTTATAAATAGAAGATCATTATACTACAAATGCATCAACCCTCCCTTATCCTTACGCAAACCAAAACAAAGGTAGATTTAATTAAATTTTATAGTAGGACTCAGTGTTGGGTAGGATGGAAGCTGAATTGGTCTCACTGCCTTTATTAAGAGAAACTCTCTGACTAATACAGAGGCTGGGGAAAGCAGGGAATCAGCAGAGTTGTTTCGCTGGCTTCTCTTTTATGCTGTTTGGATAACAGGCTGGAATATATGCAGAAGAAGCCAGACACTTTGTTTTAGATGGTTTAATCAGCATTGCTGGAATAATCAATCCACCTCGGGGTGCTCTGTGAGTGTGTGTGTATTTGGGGAATATTCTTGTCTTTTTGCTTGACGTATCACAGAGTACATTTTGAACTCAAGTTCCTTCCAGTGTTAACTGTGAATCCGTACCCTACACCCCAGGAAAAGGAGTCTCACTAGGGATTCCCTGAGCACCTTAACGCCATCCTGCTCCGCTGCCGACCTCTTTCTTCCCAGCCTCTCTGCTAGCCAGGATTGGCTGTTTGAGATCCTCCCCACAATGTTGTCATTTCACTCGGTCCCTAGCAATCTTTCTGCAACATATGAGGCAAGGTGTGGGATTAACCTTATACTGTTACCTACTAAGGATTATCCCTCCTCTCTGTCACCTTTCGATGGCAAAAGGCACAGCTGAATTTTAGGAATGCTGAGGCAGAGAAACAGAGTAAGTGATGCCCTGCTCCGTGAGTGTAAGACAAAGACCCAAAACCAACGTGTACCAACACAGCAGTGGAAACACCCTGCTCCCACACATCCTCCTGATGGCAGAAGCAGGTTTGGCAAGTATGGTGTGGTCAGAACAGTGTGTTTGAGTTATTGCCCTGTTTCATGCTGTGGTGACTGGGTGCAGAGCTGCTGGACAAGTACCTCCATGATTTGCATGTCTTATTGTCCCTTTTATTGTTTCTTGACCGTCCTTTTTGCTGCCCTTGTACCCCCCTTTCTTCACCTAGGCATCTTCTCAAATAAGCAGCTCAGACACCCCCCATCCGTCCCCAATTACTTTTCTCCACTGGTCCTGATTTTGATACATCTGTACCCCAACAGGGTATTTCTAACACTGTTATTTTGGTCATCTCAGCCTAGCCAGTTGTGGCTGAGGTGGTTTCCCAGGCCTTGCCACCTCCACTCCCTGAAGGTCCCCAATGCTCCCCTCCAGTGCTGGTGGCAGTGGCTGTCTCATGTAACTCTCCCTTACCCACCGGTGAAACGTCGTCATCCCTCATGGCACTGCCTGTGATTTTGTCAGCCTCTCACGTGGCTTTCTGTCACATCTGGCAATTTCTTGTCATGTCCAGTAGTTTTCCACATACTGCTGAATTAGCTTAACCCCAGACCATGACCTAGACATTGGCCTAGTTGTTACCTGCTGCCCCAACAGCCTCTACAAGTTTTCAGAACATTTTATTTTTTGAGTCTTGCTTGGACTCTGAGCTGGCTGCTCTTTAACCCAAGCATTGTTTCCTAGAGGTACATTGCCCCTTCACTAATGGTGACAGCTCAGATATGTAGCTGAGTGCTTTCAGGATTGTGCTCATAGTGGATCCCTACAGATGTTGCAGGAAGCAGGGATGATGTGGGATCAGTTTGGTACCTTCAGTGCTCTGTAACATTGCTGGAAAGAGCAACTGGAGATGTTTAGCCATCTACTCCTGCTTTAGGCTAGCAGTGTCCTCTGTGTGCTATGTTAGCAGTGGCAGACAATGCAATATGGAAACAGATATAAATCATCATTAACTCCTTTACAGAGATCATGACACTGATGTACAGTGTTTGTGTTTGAGCTAAAACTGACATGTTTTGCTAGGCTGGTGGACTCTGAATGCAGGGTACAACCTGAGAAGATCTTTGGGACATCTGGATCTTCAAGATGTTCAAGGGCAGTTCTGCACCATACATACAGCATCTTCTGTTAGTGAGCTGTCCTGGATGTATCTGGCAGGTTCTTGGTGCCACATCCCTCTCATGTAAACAAACCTGTCTCAAAAAGTGACCAAAATTTTGGAAACCAAATTCATGCTGCCAGATGAGGATAAGGTGAGGAAATACCTCGTAAGAACAGAAATGTCCTCTCTCTGATACAGAGAGGTGGTTTTGTTTTGAGTCAAAATGAATTTTTAGAGTATTCAGATGTGACTTTTGTCATGTTTTTGGGAGCGCAGTGAGTCCTTTCTGCCCCAGGACAGTAGCAAAGGTAAAACTCACTGATGTGACTGCATCCTGATGCTGGATGTTTAGGTGGGGAGAAGGTGAGTAGGACTGATCCCCACACAACTTTGGGAGCTTTCATATGCCTGTGATACTATTCAAGCCCTGAAAAACTAAAATTCTGGATTATAAATCATCTGCCTTGAAATTAAATGTATGTGTCACTCAGCAACCACATGATTTGCAGTTTTCTTTACTGCTGGGAAAAAATGCAGTGTTTTTTAACTCAAAATGGCATTGAATCTGTAGGCAGAATTCCTTTTGCTGTCAGTGGGAACAGGATGAAGTTTACAGTGGTTACTACATCAAATTTTCTAATGAAAGATTATTACAGTCCCTTATTAACAATTCCTCTTTCATGATAATTCAGATATAGCTGTTCATCTGCTTGCAAAACTCTTAAATATCTTCAAATTCATCTCTGTCAATCAATGACAAAGTGAGATGCATGAATACTAGGAAAATGACAATGGATTCAATTAACTTATTAATAAGACATTGGAATATTTTATAGCCCAGTAGCAGTGTGCTTTGGGACATGATGCATTCACTGATAAATCTCATGGAGTGCTGAGCAGAAAATGGATTCCTTCTCACTGATTCTGAAGTCACACATGATCGGACAAAATCAGATATATAATTCTCAGCTGCTGCCTTATGGAATAGTGATGGTGGAAGCTTCAGAGTAGCAGAGATGAGATATTTTGAAGGATTGGGCACTTGCAGCTGAAATTTGGCTTGATTAGAAGAGAATTTGAGTCTAAACCCTTCAAGACATGGACTCCATTTTGATTTGTGTCTATATCTGTCAGTTGCAGTAGAGATGTTCTTAAGGATATTTATGAGGCAGTTACCTAGACTCACATGAATCTTTACATTACATAAATGTTTATAATTGATTGATCTAGTAATACACCAGTAATTCAGACTACCACACACCTCACAGACAAGAAAGGTAAGATTCAAAACGTGCAAATTCTGAGGAAACTGGAACTTTGTTAATCTGTGCCTGTTTTTATAAGTAGTGATGGAACCAGTAGTCTTCTGCACCATGCATTAATCTTAAATGCACAGGAAATGTATTAATCTTGTAGAACACTGGTAACTGGTGTCTTATTTTCTCTTTTATTTATTGCCTTCAAAGTTTAGTAGCAGGGTAGAGCTCAAAGAACTAGTGCTAGTGCCCAAATACTGTGACTGTGTTTGCTGTTGTTTGAGAGACCATGCAGAGTAGTTTGGCCTGAGGAGGTTTTCTCAACTACCCACAGCAGATATGGTGAAATTCAGGAAAAACTTTAATCTGAAGGACTGGGATGGGCGGGAGGTTGGGGGAGGCTACTTATGCACACACACACAGAGATAGATGCAGTATGTATACATTTTAGTATTAGTATCACTGTTTGATTAACTAGAAACAGGCAATAATTTCCTTACTTTGATCTTTTAAATTTGTGAGTTCCTACCATGGTGAGTTTGCTTTTCTTTGCAAACATCCATTGACTTTTGCTCCCCATCTGTTGGAAACTATCTATGGCTACCTGTAAACTTGAAATAAAAGGAGACAAGGCCTGTCCTCTGCCAGTGGGACATGCAGCATTTCATTGTTCATGTCCATGTAGCTAAACTTGTTCTTAGAGCAGTCTGGCACTGATCCTAACGATTTTTGGGAATAGTCCGTCATTCGTGCTGTCCTCGAATTATGCCTGCATATTCTCCAGGAGGATGTTAGTTAGCATAGGCCATTGCGTGCCTTTACCCTAGCTGAGCCCCTGACTCTGTTCAGAACATGGTAGTCAATAATTCTGTATAGGCTGTTCCTTCCTTTCCGTTCTGTGTAGTTTTTTATACTGCTTCATGATGTGTGAGTGAAATAGTTATCACTAAGAATGAAAATAAGGATTTTAAAATGTGCCATAAAAAAACCTCACAGCTCTCCAATATAATTGAACTAATTAAAGGAAATAAATGCACTTTTTCTATATTTCAAGAAGTTAATTTATTTCCAAAAGTAAGCTAGTTGACACTTTAAAGAAAAAAGTATACCAGAAGTTTTCTGAGAATTTCAGATGGACCGGTAAAGACCCTATAGTGAAGACTTTAGAGGGGCTTGTGCACTTATAAACTACAGGATCAGTTCTTGATTTCATGAATAACAGAACTACTTAGCCAAACACTCAGCTTGCTTTGTATTCTGGAGAAAAACAGCCATGTAAGCTGGTCCAAGATCAGGAAACCTCAGCAAGAACAATTTCTCCTACGCCATTTTATGATTTACTGTTTTTCTGATGGACGGCTAAGTGGAAGGGTCTGCAAGCTTTATAGGCTCCAATGCCCAGAGACCTTGCAGGTATATGAAAGAACCTGTCACCAGCTCCACTTCTGCATGGGAACCTGCCTGGGTCTACCTGTTACTGCAGAACAGCATCATGCTACCAAGAGACATGGTTGCTGAATCCAATAGCCCAATGGGTAAAAGGCTGCTGCAGCCCCATGCCCCCAGGACCAACCAGTAGCAAGGTTGAGCGTGGGTTCATAGCAGGCACATGCACACAGAGCACATGAATACGGCACACATAAGCACACGTGGCTGGACAAAGATCAACATGGGCAGAAAACACAGTGGTCACACAAATGCAAAATGAAATGTTTTATCCTGTTCCCTCCTCTGGCTGATAGAAGGGAATAAGTGCATTAAATATATATATGTATGTATACATATATATATATGCATATATCTACAGTGGGGATCCCTCCAGCAGCTGCACTCAGACATTTGTCTGCCTAGTAGCTGCCCCTGGATCCCAGCCTCCCTGGTTACTGGCACCTGGGCATGTAGCCCCTGAGGTTGCAACCTCCCTCCAGCTGCTGGTACTCAGACCACCCCTCTCACACACACAAATGCATACAGGTGTCTCAGTCCGCTCCCAGAACCTACAGTCTCTCCAGCAGTTCTCCTGAACTCCCTTGTTACTCTAGTAACCAGCTTGGATTAAGTCAGATGTCTGCACCCATGTACCCGTCATGCTCAAACATTAAGTTCTGATTTCTTGTTGCAACAACAAAACAGTTTGCTGGGGATATAAAGGAAACAAGAAATGTATTCAAAAATGTAAAAGAATTTAATGCTTGGCCTTGTTTTTCTGGTAGATGCTAAATGTGTTCTTTTTTTTGCTTAAACTTGTTTTGCACAAAGAATGAAAGGACAGGAGAATATGTATGAGATCCTTGCTCTTCTAAATTCAATGGTAATACTTGCAAGGAGGAAATTTTCAACCATTGAGCTTTTCCAGGTTTTTCATATGCATTTTCCTTTGTGAAAAAGCGAACCAGTGCCAGAACTTCAGGCAGAGCAAGCTGGATTAACTGCATTTAATCAATGTATCTGTTTCAATTTTCCTCAACAGAAGACCTGGCCCTCAGTTTCAAAGGCAAGAGTGATAATTTTAAAAACATAAAGTTTTATGTGAATCCATTCTGCTGTTATTAAGGAAGGTGAAAGTCTTACACAGGAGGGAGTGAAATTAGCTTTGAAATGATTTTGCATGTAGCTACTTAGATTATTTTTTCCTGGCTTTGTTTTAGCAGAAGGGACATGCTTTCTGTGTCTGGTTTGAAAAGGCTTGATCTGAAGAAGACCAGAACTTGCTGTTTCACTCTGACAACTATAATGTACTCCCTGGATGCTCGGTCCAAACACCACAAAGTGCCTTCACTACCTACCCCCATTCCTGTCTTTCCCGTCTTCTATTACTTTAAACATAGGAGCAGTGCTTGATCACCTTTGAACCAAAGCTGTGCGCTTATTACCAGTTTCATAGCCACAGCTGGGTAGCTGCTTTCCAGAAGGAAATTAAATCTGCATGGAAGAAAGGGAAAAATTAAGGTCGTTTAAATAAAGAAGGTATGTTTTCTCTATCTGGTAGTCTTAGGCACACAGAAATTGTCAGACTGGATCATGCTCCAGGTCTGTCCAGCCCAGCATCCTGCCTCTAACAGCAACCAGGGCAGGCTGCCTCAGAGGAAGACACATGAACCCCAGCATATGCAGACATGGCATAATCTGTTTGTCTGCAATGTCTTTTTTTTAGTCTTTGGAGACCTGTATTGGGGTAATTATTATAGTTCTGGATCTTGTGTTACTGTGTAAACTTCCTCTTCTTTGAATGGGGCTTTTTTTCTCATTTTTGGTCTGAGACAAAAGTAGATGCAATGATATTCCCATATACCACAACTGAAAGGGGAATACTAGTAAAATCCCTAACTGACTGCTATGTACTTTTCAGATATATGAAGACTGCAGGGACCATTTTGTAGCTCCTGAGACTCAAGTGAGACCAGTGCAGGTGTTGTGGCAGGTTTCTGTCACATGTCTGGTGACAGGACCATACTGGCATGGGGACTTCAGGGTGGTGCCGGCATATGGAGGAGGTGAACCAGCAGGTTTGTGTGGGCCTGCTCTTGAAACAGCCTCCATGCTGAGCCCAGCACCATCCTGCCGCATCCACCTCAGATGTCCCTGCTCCTCACTGTGAGGAACCTGCAAGGTGTGTCACAGCTCACAGAGTTTTCTGCCCCACTTGGCCAGCCCTGCCATATGGAGTCACGGGTTACAGCACAATGTCTAGTCCTTCTAAAAGTCAAAGAAATATATATGTTTGGTAACTTCTGGCACATTTGAGAATTTCAGCCTTTCAGAGTACTGACATTTTCTTTAACAGGCAGCCACAACTAATGTCCCTATTTGAAGAATGTAGAGGTCATAGTTCTCTAACTAACATTGGCTAATTAGCCAAAGCGATCTGTTGTTTTGATAAGTCCTGCCAGAGGAGATTGAATAAAACTCCAAGCCATCAAGACAGCCTGGACATAAGAAGCACATGGGATTTTATTTCCTTTACTACAGACTGTGATTATTTTTCATTGATGAATCGAGACACACGTGTACCTTAAGCTACCTAAAGCTCTCAAAACCCACTGCTCAGCTGCTGATTAACTCAATAGGGTTAAATGTGTAAATTTCCACTGTTGCACATATACAAAGCAGCTTATGTGCTGATCCTGCTCCATATTTTATGAGCTTCTTGGATCCCTCACTCAAACAGCAGCCCCAAACCTGGAGTTAATTCCCCTTGTCAGTCTCCCATAGTCCTTCTCAGAGCACTTCTTGACTGGAGACTGTTCCCAGCATGCCGACTCCTTGGCACGTTACCCCAGGCTTGCTGAAATCTTGCTTCCTATTCAAATCTTGAACAAAGCTCTCCCTGAATAACCTTCTAAAAACAAGAGAGCTCATTTATTACAGTTAATGGGAAGGTAAGCTCCTTTTTTAACTTCAGTCAAATCCATACTTTCTTCTCCAGACTACTTTCAGGTGAGCTAGGCCAGGATTTGGAGCAGATACCCTGCCTTGCAAAACTGCTGGGGCTCTGAATCCCAACAAGGAATCAGCAGGAGAAAGCCAGAGATATATTCTTGGTTGTACAAGGAGCAGTACAAAGAGAACATATTGATTGTCTTGAAGAAAAGCCATGTAATAGAACTTGTTATATGAAACTGAATGCAGCTTACCTCACCTGCAGAATTCTTTTTTTTTTTTTTTACAGCAAATTTGTTGGGAAAAAATCCCACTTTGAAATATTTAAAATTTTAAAATTCTATTTGTTTTTTTCTTGTTTTCCATAGATGATTTTTTTCACAGATGTTAGCATAATAAAAAAGGGTCTCTACCAAGTATTTCCAGCTCTGCTGTACATTTAATAACTTCCATGGACTCCTATCTCTACTGCAAAATGAAAAGTGAGGTGACTCCTCTATAGATAGTGCAGCCATTCATGCATACAAACATCAGCTTCTTTTGTAAGCATGCATGATCATTGCTGCACAGAGGGTGAGAATTACTCCATGATGCGTATCCCATCCATTTCTGAAACAGATGTCACCCTAGAGCCATCTCTTCACTTTGTCAGGAAGTCTTATAAGCTTACAAAAGAAGTTAATCTATTAAAAACCTCTGCACTGTTCATTCTACTTCAATTCCAGTGTCCAAAGACTCAGAGCTTCTGGCCATGATAATTTCTAATACATGCTTTTTTCTATATTACCAATTTGCATGCATATAACCTGTAGGTTATCTGTAAGGGATGCTGGTGTTTCAGCAGCAGTGTGGATTACATTCAAGTGCAAGAAGCAAAAGGAGTCTTCAGGAAACTTTTCTTCCCTAATGGTCTCTCTGCTTCTGATTTCCCATAGACTAATCCCTGTTCCTCCCTTTTCCTCTTATTTGCCTCTAACATATTTTTTTTTTTTTTGCTGGTCAACCAAGGGAATAATGTAGCTGAGATTTTATATTGAGGTGCTTATAAGTAGGTAATAATTATTGTAAGTACACGTAGTACTTAAGAATACATGGTTGTTATAAGCTCTGAAGATGTAAAGTTCAGCTCTTTCAATTAATATTGTCTACTTCCAATTAATATTTTCTACTTTCAGAGACAGGACTGCCAACCCTCCATCCTACATACATTTTCCCCTGTTCCATTGCTATCACAGAAGCAAACCTACTCATATTAAACCCATAGCACCACGTAATTTATGACTTTACAGAAAGAGACTTCATGAAAGAGTCAACCAGAGGCTCAAGCCTGGAAGAACATCTACAGGACCAGTTGAATTAGTAGACAGCAGACATAATGGTGTTAACGTGGAGCATCTGAACAGCTGTCAGTGAAGAGATGCCAATGAGCTGTTTGCACCTGCCTCAGCTTCTGTATCTCAAGCTGAATCTCCATTTATCTCTTCTGCCAGCTTTCCTCCTTTTCTCTCACTACTCCCTCCTTGAATAACTCTTTTCTCTCACTACTGCTTCGTTTTATAACTCTTTCTTTCCTTAATTGTTCATTTCTTTGTATTTGTCTCTGCTGAATTCTCTTCTTTAAGGCCTTCTTGTTCTCTTGTCAGGGCAGAGGCTGTGCAATGCCCAGCAACATCAGACCTCCATGTGTCATTCATCCCTAGGCACCACTGTAGTAGGCCTGTTAATAAAAATATGACAGGTAGAACCAGGAATTCACTTTCAAAGCATTCATGCAATTAAACTGAGGAACCTCACATACTTGCTAATACAACAAACTGCAAATGTCCAGAAGTCAAAAACTTTGGTCTTCTGAGTTGTTCTGTAAGCATACAACCACGTGCAATGGCTTTGACTGGATATTAATGATGGCACAATTCAGAGGAACCCTTTCTATCAATTTTTAACCTCTTTCCAAGGGAGTACCTGGGCTGCCCTTCCCACAAAGTGCCTGAAAGCTGTGAAGATACCTACATGCACCAGCCTTTGATATTGTCATTACCATCTTGTCACCTCTCTGAAGCAGGGACAGCTTGGGTGCTCCTTAGCTATACACTGCTCACCGAAGAGGAGCTCCTTGCCCAGTGAGGACATCAGTGGATTAGATTTCAGAAGTCTGTTAGTACCCTTGCAGTCCTCAGTATTGTGCTGCTTGTTTTCCAAGACATCCAAGTGTATGCTGGAGTTACCACGTGTGAATTAAGTAAATTTGATATAGAGCAAGAATGAAACCCCTGGTGACCCTGGGAAGCCAGTTCAGCCAGAACACCATCAATGCTGGAAGTGTTGCATTGATGAATCAGAGCAGCAAGAAAAGGTTTGACGGAATGACATTTAGCAGCAGTGACATCAGGTAAGCAGGTTGTTGGGTTTTTTTGTTAGGTTTTTTTTTTTTTTTTTTTAAATTGAAATCTGGAACATTTAATAATCTTTCATCCAAAAATGACTGTTTTGTGGTGAGATCAATATTTTGCTCCTAAAATGTATGGGCAGAATAACAGCACTATGTCTTTAGAATATATGCCATCATCAGAAGACCACATAAATCCTGAAAAATACAATTATTTTGAGATTTGCAGTCCTGAGCTTACCAGTTGAGAAGTCACGAGAATTATTTATTTTAAACTTTAGAATTATACAGAATCCTAAGGGGGTTTTGGTGGGGGAGGGTTTTCTGAGACTATAAATGCTGGTACCTCAAAATATTCAGTTTTCAACAACTGGAGAGAGAAAACAAAACCCAAAATTCTTCCCAAATTTTGATCACCAGACCCTGAAACACTTTCAATGTAGAGGGTTTTGAAAATGTTCCAGAGCTTCCAAAAGACAAACTCAGGTAAAATTGAAATATTTAACCTAGGTAAATATATCTATATATATATATTTGTGTGAATAATAAAATTTTCTATTAATAAAAATGTCATATGCCTTTGAAAGACAAAATATTTCCTAACACTTATGTGAAAATTGGTCTGGGTGTCATGGTACCATTTAAATTTATTTAGTGTTATATGCTAAAAACAGGTTCTTAGCTGTGTTCTTCTCAACTGAGGTTTTAATAGCTCTCACTGTTAGCACAACACTGGAGTCCTCTGCCACAGAGCTGCTCCAGTGCACAGAGGTGTCAGGTTAACAGTGGATTTTATGCCTGGAACTAGTTAGCAAAGCCAACCTGCTGTTTCTTTTCAAGATAAACTACTAGCAGTTAATCTATCCAAAGTTTCCTTTTCATAAAAGAACAGGTAAATGATTGTTAGGTTTTGATTGCACTTTAATCTGTTTATATTAAGAAGTTCTTTATTTACAATCTTATATGGCAGGGAATTGTCTCTGTAGATTTAGCCTGGTTTTATTCTGTTTTGCTATTACATTTACTGTTGACCACTGCCAGAGGGAGGTTAATGGGCTAATTGGATTTTAGGCTTGATGCTGTACTGCTTCTTTTATGTTCTGAGAGTTCCTGTACTTGTTTTATTGCCATTGTCTTTCGCTAAACACATATTTTGTAATCCTGTAATCTTTGTTTCTTGCAGACTCTGTGTTTCACAACAGGGGGACTAAGATTTTGTTGCCTAAATACAGGAGGTTAACATCATTTTAAGCACAGAGGGGTATCCTTTCAGGCTTCTAGCTACTGCTCCTGAAAGCTGCAGGTGTTCCAGACCTGTCCCCCTGCAAGTATTTGGGATATTCTTGGGTGTCCCACATTGCACTAGGAAGCTGCAAAAAAGCAACTGAATCCTGCTCAGACAGCTTTACACTGTTTTACATGTTGCACAGTGTCTAGCACAATGAATCTCATATCCTGACAAGTGACTCTGGGTGCTATAAGCAATACTACACACTTTGTGAGACAGCCATAAATGTGAATGTAGAAAAGACCATGGATAGATCAAATCTGTGCTGTAAAATGTCTTCAGAGTGGAAACATTTCTTTTTCTTGTCAGAATTTGGCAAAGGCAAATGCTTCATAGGAACAAATACATTTTAATTTAATTTCATTTTAAAAACAGGGTAAAAATGATCTCAGTAAAGGACATTTTGATTGTCTTTCTCCAAATGGTTTTGTTTCCATTTTAAAATGTTATTTTAGATGTATGTAC
>WEKW01020860.1:109083-202527 GCA_013389905.1 Sula dactylatra | reverse complement strand
GTGTTATGGGAGACAGTGTCAAAAGCCTTGCTGAACTCGAGGGATAAAAAACATTCACAGTCTCCCTTCATCTACCCACCCAGTCATGCCATCATAGAAGGCTATCAGGTTGGTCAAGCATGCTCTTCCCTTGGTGAATCCGTGTTGACAACATCTGATAATCTTCTTTTCCTCTACACGCCTGGAGATGACCTCCAGAATCATAGAATCACAGAATGTCCTGAGTGGGAAGGGACCCACAAGGACCATCGAGCCCAGCTCCTGTCCCTGCACAGGACAGCCCCAAATTCACACCGTGTGTCCAAGCACTTCATGACTATCGCCAGCCTTGGCGCCGTGATGTCTCCCTGGGGAGCCTGTTCCAGGGCTCCACCACCCTCTGGGGGAAGAACCTTCTCCTGATACCCAACCTAACCCTCCCCTGGCACATCTTCCTGCCATTCCCTCGGGTCCTGTCGTTGGTCACCAGAGAGAAGAGATCAGCCCTGCCCCTCCTCCTCCTCCCCTTGGGAGGAAGCTGTAGACCACGATGAGCTCTGCCCTCAGCCTCCTCTTCTCCAGGCTGAGCAAACCCAGCGACTTCAGCCACTCCTCATGTGGTTTCCCCTCTAAACCCCTCACCAGCTTCGTGGCCCTCCTCTGGACACTCTCCAGTAGCAGCTTTATACCCGTGATGTCCTGTGGTGCCCAAACCTGCCCCAGCGCTCGAGGTGAGGCCGCCCCAGCGCAGAGCAGAGCGGGACCATCCCCTCCCTGGACCGGCTGCGATGCCGTGCTCGATGCCCCCCGGGGCACGGCTGGCCCTTTGGCTGCCAGGGCACGCTGTGGGCTCGGGTTCAACTCGCCGTCGAGCAGAGCCCCCAGGTCCCTCTCCACGGGGCTGCTCCACAGCCCCCCACTCCCCAGGCTGTCTGTACAGCCAGGGCGGCCATGCCCCAGGGGCAAAACCCGGCACTTGCCCTTGTTAAACTCCATACAGGTGGTGATTGCCCAGCTCTCTAGTTTGTTTAGATGAATGAACTGCTCCATCACCTTTCCAGGGATGGAGGTGAGGCTGACTGGCCTGTAGTTTCCCGGGTCCTCCTTCTTGCCCTTTTGGAAGACTGGAATGACACTGGCTACCCTCCACTCCTCGGGCACCTCTCCTGTCCTCCATGACCTTTCAAAGATGATGGAGAGTGGATTAGCAACAGCATCTGCCAGCTCCCTCAGCACTTGTGGGTGCATCCTGTCGGGACCCATGGATTTGTGAGGATCCAGTTTGCCCAAATGATCTCTAACCCAGTCTCCCTCAACCAAGGGAAGTCTTCCTTTCTCCAGATTTCCTCTCTCAGTTCTGGGTGCAGGAATGCCTGAGGTCCAGCCTTTGCAGTAAAGACTGAAGCAAAGGCAGCATTCAGTGACTCTGTCTTCTCTGCATCCTACGTCACCGTGGGCCCATGGTTTCCCCAGTCTTTCTTTTACTACTGATGTATTTGAAGAAGCCCTTCTTGTTATTCTTGACATCCCTTGCCAGATTTAGCTCCAAGTGGGCCTTGTTGCATCTCTGCATACCCTGACAATGTTCCTATATCCCTCCCAAGTGGCCAGTCTCTTTTTTGACATACTGTAAGCCTCCTTCTTCCATTTGAGTTTTTCTAGAAGCGCTTTGCTCATCCATGCGGGTCTCCTGCCTCCTTTGCTTGACTTCTTCCTCCTAGGGATGCACCGATCTTGAGCTTGGAGGAAGTGGTCCTTGAATATTGACCAGGTCTCTTGGATCCCCCTGCCTTCTAGAGCCCTAAGCCATGGGATTCCTCCAAGGAGGTCTTTGAAGAGGCCAAAGTTGGCTTCCCTGAAGCCCAGGGCTGTAATCCTACTTGTCGTCCTGCTTCTACCATGCAGGATCCTGAACTCCACTATCTCATGGTCACTGCAGCCAAGGCTACCCCCAACCCTCACATCCTCAACTAGACCTTCTTTGTTTGTTAGTATAAGGTCCAGCAGCACATCTCACCCCGTTGGCTCCTCCACCACCTATGGATGCTCTGCAGAAACCTGCTGGATTGTGCGTGCCTCACTGTGTTGTTTTTCCAGCAAATATCAGGGTGGTTGAAGTCCCCCATGAGAACCAGGGACTGCAATTGTGAGGCTACTTCCAGCTGTCTGTAGGAAGCCTTGTCGACTTCCTCTTCCTGATCAGGCGGCCTGTAGCAAACACCCAAAACAGTGTCACCCATATTTGCCTGCCCCTTATTTTTTACCCATAAGCTCTCGACTCGTTCTTCCTCCACCCCTGGGCAGAGCTCGATGCATTCCAGTTGCTCCCTCACATGAAGAGCAACAGCGATCAGTATCTGAGCAGGGAGCTTTGTGCTTGAATGCCCCCCAGACTGTGGCTGTTGTCAGAGCACTTACCCCAGAAAAACACTTGTGGTTTTTCTTTGGTGAAAGGAGTATGGGCATGGCCTCTGGTTGTTTCTCTGACAATGGGTTAAGGTCAGAAAAAAGAAGATTCAGAGTGCTTTTCCACTAGCTGGTTTACATTTGCTCTTTATTGCCTCAGCGCTCATTGTAAAAAATAAGTTGTTGTGATGCTCTTAATCTGCACTGTGATAGCTGGTATTTGTCAGCTTTACAGGTTTCATTTCATTTGTTGCTTCCATTTGTATAAAGAGAACAAATGGATGAGAATGGATAATAAAACAGCTGGCTGAAACAAATAGTTGGTTTAGTGAAAGATTTTCTATTACAGGAGAACTAGATTTCTGAGAAGACATAAAAATATGACTTCTAGAAAGCATCATATAAAATGAAAGTAAAAGCAAGAGAAGTTGCTGAAACGATCCCAGACAGACAATGGCTGAATGTCTCCTCCAGAAAGTTACTGCATCAAGGACAGAACAGACTATATTTCTCTGAGTCCAAGGGCATGGGAAGAAACCAGATTAAAACAAGAGCAGGGGTTTTTTGTGGTTTTTTTGTTTGTTTTCTTGATTACAATGCATGTATGCACCCCCAGCCAATCCGCCACATACAATAGCCCGTGGCATTTTATTGCCTCCTAAGTAAAACACCATTCACTTTTAAGAGAAAATTGCAGGAAAACATTCACAAAGATCTGTCTTTGGCTCTCTTGGCAGGAAAATGGAAACGGGGAAAACAAAAGAAAGCTAAGCAGAAGCCTGCTTTCTCCTGTGTATTCCCCAAGTATTAATTTAATGACGTCCTTCTGGTGTTATTCATAGCCTGACTAGGATCATTTATCTCACTGACCAGTGTGCTCAGCATCCCTGCTCACAACAGTTTTTAGTGCCTTCAGGATTTTCAGCTAAATCCTTTTTTATCAGGGAGACAGGTCAAAGTGATTATACATAGAAGTGTGTAGTTTTAAGATAGACTCAGACTTGTTTTCCTTTAGAAAATGAAGCTTTTTTATTGCTCTGGAAATTACTGCCCTGAAAAAATCCTGAACTCAAAGTTGAGACCTGGTGGCAAATTCAGGCTTTTCCTACTTAGATACATCCAGATTAGGATGGAGGGTTAATAAAGGGAAGAAACACACTATTTACTTCTGCCTTGTTTTCCACACTGGTTATAACCCACCTGCTGGGTGACCAAGCACTAGCACGTGTTGCCCGGGGAGATTGTGGAGTCTCCCTCCTTAGGGGTATTGAAAACCTGTCTAGACAAGGTCCTGGACAACTGGCTTTATGCAGCCTTGCCTGGGCAGGGGGGTTGGACCGGCTGACCTCCGGAGGTCCCTGCCAACCGCAGCCATTCCATCTTTCTGTGACTCTGTAACTGTCACACGTGATGGAGCCCTGCTGTCCTGGGGGTGGCTCCACACCTGCCTGCCCGTGGGAAGCAGCGGATGAATTCCTGATTTTGCTTTGCTTGTGCATGTGGCTTTTGCTGTACGTGTCAAGCTCTCTTCATCTCAGACCATGAGCTTTTACCTGTCAAGCTCTCTTCATCTCAGCCCATGAGCTTTTGCACTTTTACCCTCCCGACTCTCCCCATCGCACTGTGGGGAGTGGGTGGGCAGCTGGCTGGGCTGAGCTGCCACCGGGGTGAAGCCACAAGGGACAGCCAGCCGTTTTGGGCTTAACTGAGAGCAGGCTCTGTCTGACCTGGGAGCCCTGACCTCACTGGCACAACCTGCCTGTGGAGAGCTCAAGGACCTGGCGAGCAGCTGCGCCCCCCTTACGCCCCACACCGCATGGCTTTTCTCAGTCGCACCGAGCAATATTTCCAAGCAATTTTAGCCACTTCTTTCAGCGTTTGCAGAAATGTCCAGGGATGAAGGGAAGCCTTTGTTCTGTGATGCGTTAATGCAGGGGACTTTTTTATTAGTGAAATAGCCTTTATGACTCTAGTCAAATAGTGCTCCTGAGCAATTATTGGTAGGATTTCAGTTGTCGGCACGGCTGTCTTCTGGAAAGATTTACCTATGGATCTGCAGGACTGAGAGAGAGGAATTCTCCATTACTTTAATTCGCTCCCTTATGATTCCTTGTATGTGTACACACAAACACGTGCACACGCAAACACACACATGCAGTGACCAAGTTTTTTTTAGACCTGCATCATAGAATAAAAAATATCAAATTGTGGGACATCCAGTCAAAATTTTAACAAAAACATAAAAGCCATTTTGGTACCTAACATTCCCAGTATGTTCCTATCGTGAGTTTTTTATGGTTGTCTGGTTAGAATTAGGAAGCTTATTTTCCTTTAGTAACCTACAGACCTGGCAGCGCGGAAGTAAGTGGTGGTGTTACAAAATGTTCTGAAATATATATGTTCTTACCAAATTTGAACTACTGAAAAGAATTTTAAAAAGAATTTATAGAAATATTAAGTAGAATACTTTAACATTTTTTCTTTCTCTCTTTTGTGCCAGTCTTGATGTGCTCAGCAGAATTTCTGATCTCTGGAACCCACCAGAACCCTGAAAATCAGCTCTATCTTTAACCAGTTATTAACAGTTCATTTGACTATAACCTTTCTGCAAATCCATCTAGGTCTCTCTTTGTTTATTCATTTGCCCTAAAAACAGTTTCTGCCATGTCTTCATCTAGATACATGCTGTTTCTTTTCTCATTTTACAACAATGTCCTTGTTGCTGACTTTCTATATAAATCCATGCAGGCGTATTACAATAACCACTCAAACAATGCAATTTTATTCTGTGTATATTCCTTTATCTTAACTTCTCTAAGTAAATTCTCAGCTCTTTACTGATGCTATCAAACTCAAACTCAGCTGCCATTCAATATGTCAGTCTCCAATTAAGTAATTTTCTTTCTGCAGCTTTGCAATGTGAAGGATCCCTCTTCTATTAAAGATGAAGGGTTCAGGGAAATCTTGGTGCAAAGAAATAAAATGGAGACAAGAGAACTCTGTAGGAGATTCAGTGAGTTCTGAGCCTCTGAGACATGCTCCTGAGCAACCTTTACTACATAGCTGGTATTTTGCTCTTCTATTCAAGACTTTTATACGACAGGTCAGAAAGGCAGAGAATTAGTTTTAACATGTGTTATGATGCCTGATTTAGTGATGAGTGTTCTGAGTGTGGTGTTTAGTGACACGCGGGTTAGGATGTCTCCAGGCATGCACATTCACACACAGACACGCAGTCTTGCGTAGATGAGCAGTTATGGATACTTACCGTGCAGGCAGGCATGGGTGAAGACTGGGACATGTGCTTTTCATGAGCGTTTTGGGCTGTGCCAGGCTAGCACAGCTTGCAGAGCTGCAAGTGAGCTGATGTGCTGGAGCTGCTAAGGAGGATCTTTTCTGCCCAACCTAGCAGTTGTGCTATGCAGTGTTTTTATCTGTTTGCAATTTTGTTTTATCTAAATCTACGCTTTTGAATATTATTTAATTTTTAACTGTCTGACAATAAGCCTTTGAATACTCCAGTGCAACCCTCAGCTCCCTGGAGTTTGATAAAGCCTTGGCTCAAGAGCAGACCAGCAGTCAGTGAAGACATCTACCAGCCAGAGAACTGAGGGCTTCCTAGAGGAATGCCGCAATCCACCTCTCAGCTGCAAGGAACGGCAGAATGTGCCAGACTGTGCAGTGTCTTTCTTCTGGTAAATCTTGATAGGAATTCTTATGGTATACCTCAAGGTGAATTAAACACACGTTTGTGCTTAAATATAAAAGAAAAATCTCATGAACAGTGCCTTGAACAGAGTCCTACCGCAACGAACGATTCTACATCAAGTCTGCAGCAATGCGTCACAAGCAGATTCCTTCATCCACTTGCACCAGCACCAATCCTGAGGGCGGTTGCATGGGACACCTCAGCCTGGCCATGTGTCCATCTCCCAGCCCAGCTCTGCTGATCGTGTGATCTTGTCCAAAGAGTAAAAGGGCTGTGTTACATGATGGAAGCCAAAACCTCTAACACCATCAACATGAATGACAACAGCACTGACCCTGGGAGGTTCAAGGGCACTGGCCCTGGGAAATCCATATGTAGAACATTCACCCACTAGAAGGGTTTGCTTTTTAAATGATTAACGTATTGTGAACACTGTCCCAGATGTGGAGTGTCTGTGTCTGTAGAAGTTTCCTCAGTAAACAGCTGTGTGGTGAAGATGTGCAATGACTATGACCTGACATTCAGGTTTTTAATCCAATAGTCCTGGAGTGCTGCTCTTTTAATGGCTTTTCTCAAATTCCTGAAAAGTCTTTTTCAAAATTCTGTCAAACTGAAGGAACAGGAAAGGCAAGTGTGGAAGTATTGGCAGAGAACCATGCACTTGTTTAAAGCGCAATGAGGCCAGTGACCGAGATTTGGCTGGCTGCATTGCTGCTTAAATGAGACCAATGGGTGAAAACCACTTCCATTAAATAGCAGTCAGTTGTTAAAAGGCTTTAAATTGTCATCTCCATTTGTATTTTTTTAGTCTGGCTTCAGGTCGCTTCATGTGTGAGATGCTTTTGACTCGTTACATTCTGGGCAAGCAGAACTCCTGAATCTTGACAGCTCCCAAGTACTCTCCTTCTTTTCCACATACTTGAAGCACAATTAAAAGACTTCAGGATGGGGAGGTGAAGAAATTGTGCTGGTCAGCAAAAAAACTTTCACTGCATTATTCATGTCTTAACTGGAGATAAACGGCCATATGGGACACAAGCAGTGATACATCATCTTCTAAATTCTGGCTTTTCTCTCCAGAGGCTCAGCCATTCTGCAGCACCAAGGTCTCCACCGTGCAGTCAGTAATTGGCTGCAACCTAATTTAGATCCTGAATAATTCCAGAGACACGCTAGTGTGGCCTTCCAGACAGCTTCACCCAAATGTAGTCCTCTCCTGATGCTGAAATGATTCCCTTGCCTGACTTATGCACAAGGTTATAAGAATTCCTGCCTGCCAAAGCTGACCAGAGAGCAGGGGATAATGCTGCAGTGCTTGGCCAGTACAGCACACCTAACCCGTGTCTGAGCGTGTGGGGCTCTGGAGGCTACGGGGGATCAGAGACACCCCCTGCCCTCTTTGTTATCGCTCAGTCCGTCCCCGCTGGGAGGGCGTGCGGTGGGGAGGAAGTGGGTGCTCCGGCACGGTGGTCCTATGGGAGCCCCCTGGCACAGTGCCTGTCCTTGGCGATCGTGGGGCTGATGAGGGATGGCTCCCTTGGGCGAGCATGTCCAGCTACGCTCCCCACACTCCCTGCCCGCTTTGCTCCCCTGCCTCTCCCTTCCTGCTCTGCTCAGCAGCTCTCGCTCTCCCATCGCTGTTCCTGCAGCCCCCGAGGGAGCCCTGGGTCCCCCAGCACCGCCCAGTGCCCACACCCCAGCCCCGTGGCCAGGGCTGGGTCCCCAGTGCCCCGAGGGACCGTGCCCAGAGCCCAGCAGTGGTGCCAGCTCCTGGGGGCACAGCCCGCTGTGCCCGGGGGCTCAGGCAGCACCGCAGCCCTGCACAGGTCGTCTGGCCGTGCGCCCTGGCATGCCCCAGGGCCGTGCCCCAGCAGGGTGATGTACCCAGCACTGGGGACGTCCCTGGCGAAGGGGCAGCCTGTGACTGCAGCAGCTGGAGGACATATGCCATTTGTGAGCTGACAGCGGTGAGATGGATTCCCAAGGGACCTATCCTCTCTTTCCTGCAGCTGCCGAAGGTGCCCAAGCAGAGCTGCCAGTTGCAGGCAGCTGAAGGTGACAGAGGGGAGCCCCGTCCCAGGACAGCACCGTCCCTTTGTGCCTTTGCAGATATTGGTACTGGCTGTTCTCCGAACTGGTGTTATGGTCAACGTCAGACGTAGCTAGCACGAGCAGGGAAAGTCACATTTAGAAAGAACTAGAGTGGACTTTTGCCTCAAGCTTTCCCTGCATGTTACTTTGAATTTAGCACAAGCTTTTAAGAATCATTTTTGTCTGAGTTCAAAGTCTCCATTCCCTGAGTGTGACCAGGGGTTTGGTGCCAGAACACCAAAGTGGAAACTGTTCTGGGCAAGTGCCCATCCCAGTGAGAAGCTGCATTTATAGATGGAGTCTCAGGGAAGCTTTTGGTAATTGCCAGGTTGGCGTGGAGCAAAGGAAGAAATGAATTCAGAGCAAGAGCTGGCCCTAGCAGAAATCATAGTACCCACTAAGGTGGCTCTGCCATTTAAGGACAAAATGTGCCAGGTTTTTAAAAGCGCATGACAGATTCAACAGAAGTAATAATCTCTAGACACAGAAAAAGTTTAGATGATAAGAGAAAAAATATTTTAATAGCAAATATTTTTCTAGGTATAGCTACCCTTGTTCCTTTTTGAGAGTTTCCACATTCTCTACCCCTATAATTTGGACTCAAGGGTGTTTTCAGGTCTTATTCTTGCATCTTTGAAAACAAGACACCTCCATATAAGCAAGATTCTGTGTGACTTAGGAGTTCTGTGAGGTCCCAGAGTTAGTGAGATTAGGTAGTGCTTTATCTAAGGGAAGAAAATAGCAAGCATTATAAATCATGCATACTCCAGTCTGAAGTGTTTTAAAGCACCTGATTTTGTTGTTGGGCAGTTTTACAATACACTTTCTACCGAGTAGCTTATCTTCAGTTGTCCTTGGTTACACATTTTCTAATTTCAAGATAAAACATTTTCACAGAAAGCAATGAAACTATCTTAAAAAAAGAGTGAAATCTATAACAGAACATTTTTAAAATGGTCAGAAAGCTGTAGAAATTGTCTTTTTTGAAAGCACACTGCAAAGGAAAAAAAACCCCACAAAATCCCACCTGTATTTGCTACAAAAGATACAGCGCTTTAAAAAAAAACCAAACACGTTTTCACATATTCCAGGATTTTTAGTTAATTAGAATTATTTAAGAAATTTAATGTTTTTGTGGATTTTCTGGTTCCATAAATGTTCTGACGCATGACACAACTTGTCTCAGGAGTCTGGATGACTTTCCAGTCTCAGATTTTACCTATTGTTATCCATTTCTTGGGATGAGTGGACACAGAACCACTGTAGGAACAGTGCATTTAACTACTTTATTATTTCTGCACACAGAGTTGGACCTCTGCTGCACTCTGGGTGTAAAACTTCATACATGTGAGAGGACAGAGGTATTTCTCATGTAAAAGGCTCTACATGATCATGAGCTCTGTAGAGTTCAAAGTGATTCATTCTCCTACCTAATCCTGTGAAATCTAAACTGGAGAACTTTCACCAGAGCCATGGAAGCATATTCTTGAGTTTCATATAAAACTGCACCACTGCTATAAAATTCTGCACTTCAAGGAAGAAATTTTTTACAGTGAGGGTGGTGAAACACTGGCACAGGTTGCCCATAGAGGTGGTAGATGACCCATCCCTTGAAACATTCAGGGCCCTGAGCAATCTGATCTAGTTGAAGATATCCCTGTCATGGCAGGGGGCTGGACTAGATGGCCTTTAGAGGTTCCTTCCCACCCAAACCATTCAACCATTCTATGATTTTTAGACTGGCTGAGGAAAAGTTGCAGTACCTTAACCAACCCGCGCTGAGCTGCCCTGGGGCAGGCACGCCGGTGGCTCAAATCTCCACGAGCTGCTGCTCAGAGCTGTTTTCTCAGTAAGGTTTTTGAGCTGAAATGGCATGAGAACAGATCCCTACTTATAAGGCCTGATCCTTGACAATGGCTTGGTGTCTTTTTGGCACCAGCCCTTCAAGAAGCAACTGCCCACGCCTGCACGCAGGTCTGGCAGTGTACGTGTTCTCCCCTGGATGGGGACTGACATTGCAGCAAATGGAGAGGTTTGTAAATGCTGTGACATGTGCCACTCAGCATTTCAAAATGTTTTTCATAAAGACTCAGCTATTACAACTAGCGAAGTATTCCAGAGGCACGTGTGTGTGTGTGTTTGTGCAAATGCAAGTGAGTTTGTACACCCCCTCGATATCAAATGTGTGGTTTCTTCTAGTGGATGATCCTGAAAAGTGATGTCTGAGCCACGAGAGAATCGTTAAAAAAGAGAACATAGAATAGTGCAAGAGTGACTGGGTCTTCATCTGCATGTTAGCTGCGCTGAGATTGCTGAGCTGGTGGGGTTTCTGCTTATGCCAGTGGGATGGCACCAGCTCGTACCAGCGCCTCTCCATCAGTCTTTCAGAGATTTCAGGGGCTGGCATACAGGCATTATTTCAGAGTCGGGCCTTGGTGGGCCTCCCTGGCCTTGCAGAACCACCTCCATCAGTTCGGGCTGAGCAGGCGCTGCACCTTCGGCCCTCTTCCCCCATCCCACCTCCTACGCCGCCTCTGCAATACCCGTCCAGGCTCGCTGCTGGTGCTGCAGGCGCCGTTCGGCAGCAGGCTTTCTGGGCTGGAGAACCGCAGCAGTGAGTACTCGGACTGCACAATTACGGCTTCCCTCCGAGATCAGCATGGGCTGGCAGAGCCGGATACCAGAGCTAATGGGATTTAAAAGCCAAAAGAGGAGCATTTTTCCTAATTCTACCAATTAAACATCAAAACTGCTGGAGCTCCGTTCACTCCTACACATTTCTGTTGGAAGCCCCAGCTCTGTGGAAGACCTCACATAACATCAGGCAAGTGAGTGAAAATCCAATTCATTTAAGTAGAACTACATGACTGCTTTAAATTTTGTATTTCCACAGTGATAAAGAATGAGGACATTCTTTTTTAACTACCACTGTACTGTTGGCAATGTAGCTAAGGCTACTTTCCCTATCATACGGGGTTTCCACATGGCTGGAACTGGAAAGCAATGCAAGTATCTATCTACTTACTTCTCCATTTATTTTCCTAACAGTTTCAGAATTCAAATCCGATTTCTGGGGCTGTCTGCAAGTGCAAATGCCCTCCAGGAGGAAGATGCCCCAGCAAGGGTCAGAACAGGCAAACTATTCACACAGTGATCTTGTGTTTTGAAACCTCACAGCAGTTAAAATCGCTGCGGATGCCAGACTGTTTCAGGCAGTGTGATACTTCTAGTTTAAGCCTTTCAACTTTGAGAGGAATTTCTGAATGCTAAAGTGTAACAATGCTGCTACATAAGCTTTACAAAAGGGCTTGAGAAACGTGTCAATAGTAAGGTGAACACTGAGACAGAGCTTCTGCCATTTGAATTCCCTAGCCAATGCATGGAAATAATTCCTGCACAGAGCACGTACAGTGAACAGTGTATCTCTGCACATAAGAATTCACTCCAGTCCGCCAAAGCAAAATCAAAAGGTGGACAAAGTTTTTCTAATCAACCTTTTCTTCTATTTCTAAGTATCTGCACAACATCTTAGGGCATTTCCCACCCCCTAGAGATCCTTTCCATGTTTCACGAGTCATTTCTAGCATGTCAGCACTGTGCAAACTTAGATCCACATTGCACGGAGCACTGCAGCACTTGTGTCCAGAGAATTCATCCTCCAAACACACAGGGTGGAAGGGGATGAGAGAACAGAGCGTCTTCCATCTTTTTTAGAGAAGGAATCTGTGCACGGGCTGGATTTCCTCACTTCCAACCACTGCCTTAATCAAAAGAGTAGATTTTCTTCAGTCGATGGCCACCATGAGATGGCCTTTGATTCTCACAGGTCACAGAGATACACAGCCACTCAGAAACAAAGTAAAATGAGAACAGTTGCACAAAAAGGCTGCTGATCTCTTCTCCCTGGGATCCAGGGACAGGACACATGGGAATGGTTCAAATCTGCATCAGGGAAGGTTCAGACTTGACCTTAGGAAGCGTTTCTTTACTGGAACAGGCTTCCTAGAGACGTGGTCGATGCCTCAAGTCTGTCAGTGTTGAAGAGGCATTTGGACAATGCCCTTAATAATATGCTTTAACTTTTGGTCAGCCCTGAACTGGTCATGGAGTTGGACTAGATGATCGTTGCAGCTCCCTTCCAGCTGAAAATATTCTAGTCTAGTCTAGTAAGTCTAGTCTAATCTAGTCTAAAGCATGACAGCCTGCTCCTGCTGCTTCCCAAGGGAGGACAGCAGCAGAGCTAGTGCTCCTGTGCTCAACCTGGTGCTGTCCCGGCGGGCAGGCTCTGATGCTGCCTCCTCCACCCCGGGGCTGGAGGGGTGGGCTCCTTGCCCGCCCTGCTACACAGCAGTCACGCTGCCTCAGGGGCCCCTTTCGCTCCGCGCGGATGCCTTCTGCTGACCGTGAAGAGGTGGAAGCGAGCAGTCTGCCATGACCACCGGAGTCCTCTCACGTGCATCCCCTCAGCACGTTGCTGCCGTGCTCTGCGAGGACGGGCTCTGCCTGACCGGTGATTCCACAGTGCCCAGAATGATGCTGTCCTGCTTCGTGGCGAAGGCTCTTTGCCCTGTGCCACTGCAAATAATAATATTTCTACCGGGATATTTTGGTTTTGCCACAGGAGCAGTTTAGAACCACACATATCCCTAAACGTTGTGCAAAGTGATTTTTGTCCGATTACTGCTTCCTGAACTTTCAGCTCCAGAGGAGTGCGTTAGACTATAGTATGTCCATCTGCAATGTGCATACCTTTTAGGAAAAAAGAAGTCTTAAATACACAGAAACAGATACCTCGCAGTCTGAATATGCATACACGTAGGCAGATACTGTTGAGAGAAGTGAAACTGAGGGAAAGCAGGGACTCTGTCCTCAGCTGTCTGCAGGTTAACCATGGTCATGGCAATGCAAGCACCTTGGTGGTACGTTTCTCTCCGCTAAAGTCGTGAGGAGGAGTGAGTAATCTGCCCTGTCCCAGGATGACTGTTTCACCCTGTTGCTTCTGCTTCCACCCCACAAAGGAGTGGGAGTAAAGGGTGAACTGCAGCTGGGGCTACTGATCCCCACTTGTGTCAGGACTGGAAAACCCAAGAGCAGTGGGAAGGGGTTGGAAACAGTTTCACCTGAGTTCATATCATAGTTTTCAAGAGAAGTGGCCATAAGCAAGTAAGTGTGGGTCTGCCCACAGAACAGCCCATATCTTCATCAACGTGAAACTTGTTCTAGATGCTGGCTTGGGAGACAAAGTTTCCATTTACTTTTCTTTCACGCACACACACACACACACACACACACAAATCACTTTTTTGATCCTTACAAACATATTGAAGAGGATATTTACTATGAGGATGAGGGAAATAATTAATAATAGCTAAGTTTTGATTAATGTAGTCTTTAAATATTCTTTGGAAACTGACTCACAATTTATATTAAAGTTTATAAATTTCTTTACAACTTTAAATATAAAATACTTTAAAAAATATCCATAGTGTTAATGCTTTTTCATTGTTACTGATTTTTTATAACCATTTAAAAGACATTTTGCTTATAAGCTTACAATTGTCTTTAGTACATATCATGTAGTGAACATTTTATTATCATTGAACATCCTTCCATCACTTATCAGTCCTCCATCAACCACTCCAAGTAGAACTTTAACATGAAGGAAGAGGTATATAAAGCTTTTAAAGTGCTTTTAAGTGTATGTTTCATGATCTTGGAAAATAAATTAGTCATTTTTGCCTCCAGTCCTATCTAGAAGCTCCAACAATAAGAGGGAAAAAACAATGAACATGCATTTAGAACTAGAATAAAAGATGAATTCCAGATATTCTGCCCACTTTTGATATTGCTTTGGTGGACTAGAGTATTTTTGAACATAAAGTGCAACTTAAATACCCAATTCTCTTTCAGAAACAAATTTCAAATACTATCTTTGATTTCAGAAGTTGTAACACATGCTTCATTGTTCAATTGCATCATCAGTCAGCCATGCAAGGAACAGAAACGGCGTCACACGCAGTGTAAAATTATGTTGTTTTCCTTTTCTTGTAGAAGCGCACATTATTACAAATCTAAAGAGATCCAGATTTTCTTATTTCATGACATTTGCTTATGTTGCCTCTGGAAAAAAATTCTCAGTGCAAAAAACTTATGAAATTGTTTTAATTAGGGGCCTTGGTAGTTACAAAGGAAGATAAAATTTAATGTTTGCTCATCTATATATTGTTAAAGAACTTGGCATAAAAAGAATACTAAAAAAGAAGAGAAGCTTATTTTCTTGCCATTGCTGAAGCCTTCAATGGTTTTTACAGGGAAAGTCACATTGGTTGTTTTGGCAAAAGAATTAACTCATGCAGCCAGTTCTGTTCCCTCCTTTCCTTGGTAAACAGGAGATGAGCCTGTATCCCATTTTTGTCCAGAAAACAGCACAGTTTCAGTTCAAGATTTCTGCAGCTGTCATGTTTTCACCTCGGTGGGCAGCTCAGCCCCCCCAGCTGCTCGCTCACTCACTCCCCTGCAGTGGGACGGGGGAGAGAACTGGGAGGGTAAAAGTGCAAAAGCTCATGGGTTGAGATAAAGACAGTTTAACAGGTAAAGCGAAAGCCGTGCACACAAGCGAAGCAAAATCAGGAATTCATCCACTGCTTCCCACGGGCAGGCAGGAGTTGAGCCATCCCCAGGACAGCAGGGCTCCATCACGTGTGACAGCGACTTGGGAAGACAAACGCCATCACTCCCAACGTTCCCCCTTCCTCCTCCTTCCCCAGCTTTTATTGCTGAGCACGATGCCCTCTGGTCTGGGATATCCCTTGTGTCAGCTGGGGTCAGCTGTCCCAGCTGCGCCCCCTCCCAGCTCCTTGCACCCCGCAGCCTGCTCGCTGGCAGGGCAGGGGCAGGGGCAGAACAGCCCTCGATGCTGTGCAAGCGCTGCTCAGCTGTAACTAAAACCCCCCTGTGTTCTCAACACTGATTTCAGCGCAGGTCCCAAACACAGCACTGGGCAAGCGACTGTGAAGAAGATTAACTCTATCCCAGCCAAAACCAATACCAGGATTTTCAGGCAGAGGATGAGGCTGGGAGGTGATATGCTGTTCACTTCGTCCCACAGCTGAAGAACTTCATGTGAGCCATACCAGGGAAAAGAATGAGGAAGGCACTGCCTGTGGTCGCTGCGGTCAGTCTCTTTAGCTGTGAGGACAAGTACTTACATCTCAGCATGGCACTGTCCAGCCTGTGGCCAGCCCCTCGTCTGCATGAGAGCTGCGCCTGCCTGTGGGACCAGTCCAGGCAGGTGCCTCGTGGGGTGGCTTTGCCGCTTCTGCCCAATGCAAGGGAGACATCCCTCCCACCTGGCAGGAGGTCACTCGTGCTAGAGCTGACCCAGGTTCAGCAGGACCAGCCCCATGCCCAAGGAGCAGCCCTCCACCTGTCCTCACTCGATGTCCCCATGGCTTTGCTCCACAACGGCTTTCACGGGGCTGTTTGGACTCAGGGCCACAGCAGAAGCTCTAAGAAAACAAGTTCAATTAGAGAAACCTTGTGAGGCAGAGAAGAGATTTCAGCCTGATTTTTAATTTGCCTGTGTTGTTCTTTTTGTGACTGCAGTCTGATATTCTTACTGAATTACACAATTACATTTGTAAAGTAATTTACATTTACAATTAACATTTGTAAAATTTTATTACTGCAGCCCACCTTTTGCCACACTGCGATGATTGAGCTAATCATTAGTTTGAGCTAATCCATTGTTCTCAGCCTTCGGCAGAGGTATGAGGCCTCCACTCAGGAATTTCATGAGCATCATTTTGGATCACGATACTGAACATCACGGTACAAACAGCCATTTGTCAGTTGACCCCACAAGTGGCAGATCCTTAAACAGAAAAGATGTAGCACAAGCTGTCAGTTTTACATATCAAGATGCAGAAGTCACAGTCTTCAATGAATTATAAATAAATTCTAATAAATACTTAGCATGCTTTTACAACAGAAGAAATAAAAAGGAAAAAGGGAAAATGCAAAGGGGCCAATCTCAAGGCATTTGCTGTGATACATAGAAATACTTAGCCCATCACACACATCATAAAGAAACTCAGTGGCCCCAAATAATTTGTGACTGGGGTTGTTTTACGGAAAAATTTAGAGGAATAGGCTTATAAATTTACCAGCTTTGTGATGCATTTTTGCAGAGGCACAGCACAGTATGTTATGCAAGATCTTCCTCTTGTTGGTGACCAGGGAAGCTTTGCCCACACCTACCACCTACCAGGGATGGGGCAGCTTCGTGCCCTGCCCTGGGCAGTGCTGGTGTGAAAGCCAGCAAGTACCCTCAGCAGGTTTGTAGATGACACAAAACTGGGAGGAGTGGCTGATACACCAAGAAGGCAAGAGCTGTTGGTACGTCTAATGGTCCTCGGGCGCAGAGGGCAGCCCGTCCTTCTGCACTGTGAGCGACCGCTGATCTTCTGATCGCAAATGTGGATTTGTCACGTCTAGTGCGGACAAACCCGTTGTCTGCAATTGTTAACTAAAAATACCGACTTCTATGCCACATTGCTTCGTTTGCAGGAATTGTAATGATGTGACGAATGCCACATGTTGCTCTAGGCTTTCATGAAAGAAAGTCTAAAGAGCTCTTTTTAAACTCGTGTTTAAAGTTAGCAGTTCAACAATAAGAGAAGGCAAAACATGTAAACTGAACAAGCCGAGCAATTATCAAGTACGCTGGCCAAATATGGGTGCGATCTGTCTGCTCATCTCAGGTCCGGTGAACAGCTGGGAACCGCAGGTAAGTTGCACAAGCCAGAGGAGACAGGGGAGCCTGGCATGGTGGCGTCTCATTCCTGATGAGGTAGAAGTTTGGGCAGCTGTCTATCAAAGCAACCGACAGGGATGTCCTTCCTCTTTAGAGTCTTCTGAGTGTGAAATAACATCTGAAATGTGATGTTGTGTGAAAACCTAGCTAATTAAGTGAACAACAGTTTTGCTGTTGATTCCAGTGGTGCTTAAATAGATGTTCAGAAACATCAGTTCCAAGTAACGTGCAAATTATGGTGGCAATTGTCGAGTTTAGTCTGATATGAAGAACACTTCTGATTTTTAGGGTTGCAAAGGGCATTTCTCCTTCAATTAGTACCTCATAAAGAACCTCGAGGTGTTCAGAGAGGATTATGATAGCAATAAACAAACAAACACAAGAAAGTGAAGGTCCCTCGTGGGATATCCCCTCTTCTGCTGTGGTCAGTAAATTCCTGCTACGAAACCAGAGATACGTGCTATCTCAGCAAGACACTCAGCAAAGTATTCATTGAGGTAAGTCTGGGAGAAAAAGACTAGTTCAAAATTCAGAACTTGCCTATAAGCAAGTGGGAGTTTGCTGACAGTCCCGGGGTGAGATCCAGAGGTCAATTTTGTGGAGAAGTCTCAAAGGAAATACCCAAGTGTAATGAAGCTAACAACAGGAGCAGAGAGGAGTCAAAGATGAGCCCAGCAAACATACCTCTTCCACTGACAGCCTGGGCCTCAAGGCAGGCAGAGCCACCAGAAGGTCATCCAGCTCTTGGCAAACCTGCTTGTCCATCACCAGAGTCACAGTGGCCTGCTGTCCCTCCCGAGTTTTCCACTTCTTCCTTTGTCCCTCAAAAATTGTCTTTGTGTGGAGAAAAATGGATCGTCTCAGTCATGATGTGCCACAAATCACTAAGATGTTGTGCAGGGTAATGGGTTTAGGGAGCCTGAGCAGGAAAGCAAAAGCAAAGCTTCTCCCTGGGGGACCTGAGCTTGGACTTAGAGCTGCATCTGGTCATCCTACACTTTGTGACAGCTCAGCATTAAATCCTGAAATGCCACCGATAGCACGGCTTTACCATGTAATTGCTCCCTGATGCCACTGAAGAGATTTTTGTTTCCGTTTTTGAGTATGTGTCTGATATATGGGACACTAAGCAAGATGCTCTAAGGTAAGATATTAGGGATAACACTGAAAGAAGAAACCCACCATTTATCTCCATAACTTGTCTGCATGCCTGAACACCAACAGCATTTCAAGTCGTGATTGACACATCTGTTAAACAGTCAAAGTAACCGGGCTTTGTGCACTTTCCGCTTGGCGGTAACAGATAGGAGTGCATTTTGGGCATTCATTTCTGATACTCTAGGTATAAATAGGAGCAAAGGATCCCATCTACAGATTTATTTAGGGCTTTTTAAAACATTTTACTTAGAAATGTTTATGTTTTGAAAAGTGAAGGGGACTGACCTGTGAATTATTTATATGGGAAGGAGACACTGAAGCTCAGTGGAAGCCCCCGAGGCATGCCTGAAACTCTTGGAGCATTAGCTGGCTTGGGCCATGAGGAGGGCACCTGTGTTGAACTGGGATCAGATACACCTGTGCTAATCAGCTGCAGCGTGTTTCTTCTCGCATGCCTGTAAATCGTCCCCGTGTGTCACTGTGGGCTGGAGCGGGGCTTGCTGACGGGACGGCGACGTTCAGCTCCCGTGCACGCGAGCCCCAGCCGCCCCACACTGGCTTGCGGCAGATGGTCCCTGCAGTGTGTAATACTCTGCCCTCTTGGAGGTAAAACTCTCGTTGCCTGTAAGACACGTGTCTGACGGCAGTCGCGGTGCAGGAGATCAGTTCTGTTTTCGTGTAACGCTGTTGGTCTTGCTGGTCCCCCCGGGCAGGCGCCGTGCTCAGCTGGCCACCAGCTCCTGCTCCCCGCTGTGCTTTTACCCATCCTTCTCCCCAAATCCTTGCTCCTTGCTTGCTGGGAAGCTGGCTGTGGCTGTGGCCCTGGGGTAAACTGGAACACATTTCAACCTGCGTAAAGTCCCACAAGCCTGAGCCAGACCCACCTCTCGGCGAAGGCACAGGCAGTTTTCGGTGTGCTGGTTGTGGTAATTAATCTCCCGCATGTAATTGCTCTGTGCATGGGCAGCAAGAGCCGCCACCTGGGGCCGAGGCAGCCGTGCCTACGTGCCAGCTCCGTGCTGTGCTGCAGGACACGGCTCCGCGGGTGAGCCTGCACGTGCAGGAGGCCGGTGCTGAGGGGGGGCTCCGCCGGGAGCCCCCGCTGCCCCAGGCCCCCGTTGACCCTGCCCCAGTCAATGGGCGCTTCCAGCTTCCCCCTGGCTCGTCTCCAGGCTCTCCTTCATTCTTCCCTTCTCACCCAGTTTGTTCATTGCATTGTAGCTGCTGTTTAATTGCAATTCTGTCTTTATGAAAGCTACAGCAGCCTGGATAGATGCTGCTTTGAGATTGGCTCTTCATATGCAGATGAAGAAATAAATATCCTCGAAAAGATTGAAGTGAAGGCTTGCAAAGAAAGATATCTGCAACATTATCATTAAACTATGCAGCATATTGTGATTATGGAATGCAATACATTATAAATCATTTTATTTGGATTCAGCAATGAGGATTAACAGAAAACTGTGGGTTTTATTTATTGCTCAGAGTGACTAATACACATAAACCAATTGAATTTTAAAGTGTAAGTACTGTCTTGTTTATAAACAAAAAATGCATGTTATGTCTAGACAAAGCATAGTATCAATGACAATGTTTTGTATTTGTCATTGATTTTTCTCTATATGGACCATTAATCCATCTCTCTTCCAGGAGTTTATTTCGGCATTCCGTTTTCCTTTAAAGGCATTTGAATCAGGCTTAAAGAGAAAGGGAATAAAATAGAGTCGTCCCTTCTGCTTTCCCCTCATGTGAAATTTTCTTCATCCACCAAACAGAAAAGTTAATGCTTCCAAACTCCTGAACAGAAAATACATTACAGTTGTTTTGCAGAGGTGTTTAAATGTGCTGGTCATAAATTCTTTTCTGTTGAAGCCTGTATTGTTTGGTCCATTGTATTAAGTTACGGGGTATTACAGTTAGACAGTAACTGCAATACAATAAATAAAATAAAATAAACAACTAGCAGTCCCCCAGTCGGGAATCAGTGTGCTGAGGAAGAGCTGTCTGTGCGACAGGAGGAAGGTGCCGCTGCCTGCGCTGCCCTGCCATGCCCCAGTCACAGCCGCGTAGCGCCACTTCGGGCTTGGAATAACCAAGCATTCGTGTGACCAAACCCAGCTACACGTACCTGGTAGAATGCGGAGTGTTCTAGGTAAATAGCTGCACCAGGATCTTCACCTGCTGAAATACCCAGGTCAAGAGCTAAACAGATTGCACACGAGAACAACTGCTGAGCACCACCTTACAGCCCATCGCTGTTTGGTGCCCACTGCTTGGTTCACACCAATGCCGAGCAGTTTGCCTCCGCGTATCCACAATTGCACGCGCCAACGTCACTCTGCAGCTTAAATGTGGGGTTTTTTTTGACTTTTCCTAAAGGAATTTAGAACTGGCTGGCACTGGCAGAAGGCATGTACTTGCAGGAGCTGTTGAATGAGTGACTGACTTACCAAGAAGTCCCAAAACAGCACTGAGGGGGCCAGGGAGGTGTCAGGGACTGTGCGAACGGAGGAAAGGGGAGGAAAGAAACCCTGAGCTGCCTCTCGGGAAACGTGATGAGGCCTCCCAGGGCTGAGAGGGGGCGGGAAGGACGGGCACTGCTGGAGAGCCTACGTCGAGCCCAAGTGCAGGTGGTGCTGCTGGGGCAAGGTGGGGCTGGGCCATGGAGAAGGGTTGGGTTTGAGAGACAACGACACTGCTGGAGAGGGATGCATCATCCCAGGAGCAGGCGTGGTCCTCGATGACTTGTCCTGGGACTGGCCCTGTTCAGGAGCATGCTGCTGACATTGCCTAGCGAAAAGCCAGGACGTGCAGCCAAGGCTGGGGAGGAGGGAATTGTCATTTTGGAGGTATTGGCTGACCTTGAGAACTATGACAGAGATTGTATGCAATACAGGTTTAAATTGCAAAAGCACACCCTCAGCAATGAATCGTAGAAATTTCTCTGAATAAGCTGGATCTCATTAGCTGGAATCGGCTGAGAAGGATCAGGGTGTGCTCTGATCACGAGGGATGGTAGACATAGTGCAGGCAACATGGCCCTAGAATGAATGCGGAGGTTGTTGCCTGGAAAAAAAAAGGTTTGTCCTGATACACAAGTCAGTCTATAAGACTGAATAATTTTGTTCATCTACATCCAAAAAGATTCATCTGAAAAGGAAGAGATGTCAAGAGGGATGACAAGGTGATATTGGGTATGAAAGGCCACTCTTGTTGGAGGGAACTGCAGATGCGATAAATAATGTGCTTTCTTTGGTAGCAAGCCAGAGGTGTCTCCCTGGCTGCTGCTCACTTCCTACCAGCACCTCACTGCAGGCTTTGTCCTCCCTTCTCTCTTCTCTCTGCTCCTTGCTTCACTATGGCAATGCGGGCGCTTGTGCAGCTGTGCTGTGAAGGGAGTCACGGAAATGGCAGGGGCTCGTAACAGGCCTGCAAAGCAAGATTTTGTTAACCGGGGATCGGCACAGTGCAGCTGCTCACTGCAGGGCCCACAGACACTCGTGCTGTCTTACAGGGGGAGCAACGAACTTCATGGCTGGAGTGCGAAAGGTGTTTCAACATGGGGCAGAACTTTTTATGCTGGTTTCTGTGCAGAAATACCTGCATCATGCTGCATCACCCAAAAGAGAATGGCTCTAAGGAACAGAGGGCTGGGCTGCTGCTTGTGGATAGTCGTGGAGGTGAACATCAAGGCGGGAGAAGGGCTCTCTAATAGCCAGTGCAGGCTGATGAGCACGTGGATATATGGGTGTATTTAGGTTGCAATTTAGATGACTTTTAATCAGGATCACGCTAAGGTTCAGAAAGGGTCTTAACGAAATACTGGGGCCAAACCACACAGTCACTCTTACCTGAGAGCATGACAGAATTGCAGAGAGGGCTGTATGGTGGGAGTGTGTGCAGTAGTGAGGGCTGGATGCGACAGCCCACTCGGTCCTCAGTAATCCTGTGCTCTTGCAGACGAAGCAATACATATGAGCAGGGACGGAACAGTGCTGATTTGTTCCCATGTGCCTTCTATAACATTACCATGCATATATATAAGCATATATATATATGTACACACACACAAATATGCAGGTATGTACATATGTGTCTAAATCTCTATATACGTCTTTTATTTATATAAATGTCTGGTTTTTAAAGGCAGAAACTTGCAAAGTGGGTGCAGAGATTGTTAAAGCAGACAAAGCTGATTGATCACTCTCACCATTGACTTGGACAGCAGCACCAATTTCTGTGTTTCATGAGCTTACTTACTTTGCTTCATTACAAAAAGTGGTTTTACCATTACTTATAAGAGCCACAGGGTAAGCTGCGGGATTCAAGAATTCCAACTTAGAAAATATTTGAGCAAGGGCGAAAAAGCAAACATACAAAAGCAAACATGCTCTAAATCAATGATGCAAGACTAATATATGAGTATACAAGGTTTAAACATATACAACAACTCTTTGTTCATTGGGCTGCCTCATTCAAATGTCTAGAACGACTTTGAAAGTTTACAAAAGTGTGGCATTTGAAAAGCATATGGGAGTTTTCCTTTTTTTTTTTTTTTTTAAATTTTGCCCTTACAAAGCTTGCTGTTTCCAGTTGCAGTTTGAAAAAGATGCCTAAGATGACTGTCAGGAGAAGGGTGCTTCCTTTGCTGTTTGACAACATGTGCCACATTCGCCCAGCAGCTGACAAGGCAGTTCTGTAGCATCCTGCCAGTCCAGCATGGGGCCAGGCACCACCCCAGTGGTGCAGAGCAGCTAGACGCTGCTGTTGGGCTCAGTGGAGGTACTCAGCTGTGATAACACTGAGGACAGGCTATTAAAGTTGCTGTGTACTGTTGGCCTAGTGAGCCAGGTTAAAGTTGTGTTAGTGAAGGCTTTTGAACTAGCTGATAACAGACTGGCATTTCAGAGGTCTAAGATTCAGTGACAAAGTACCTGTTTGTGCCTCCTGTGGCTCAGATATAACATAAAGAGAGGTAGGTGAGCTTAAAGATGGTTTTTCAAATGTTTTACCCTGATGTTTTACCCCTGAGACACATTGCTTAACTTGTGCTTTCATTCCTGTGCCTCTGACTCTTTGGTCAAACACTATTCTAGCATGCCGAAGAGGGGAAGAGGCTATAGTATACTTTGCAGCTGCTGAGGTGAAGCTGAGGTTTTATATCACACACAAAAACAGTTGAAAAGGAACTTCAGAAGCCTCAGTATGTGACTCATCCATCCTCCTGTCCTTTCAGGAAAACCCTGCTAGGGATGTCACATACCAACCTATCCTTACCTATGAACATATACATTATGTTTTGGGCAGGGTTTTTTGCTGGAGCAGTTTGGAAAGTTGTCCTGGAATCTGCTTTGATCACCTAAATAGAAAACCTGCCAAATTATCACTACTGGTCAGAGCCTGGCTTTCAGGTATTCCAGCTCCTCTGTCTTTACAGACTTACATGAGCATGCATGCCTGCAGGACATGTGCACCATATGTATATATACCAATGAAGCCTGGCCTGTGCCTGCGTCTTGGCTCTTTCAGCTAACTTAAGATAACCTAAAGAAGTCTTAGAGTCACTTTGCTGTCTTGGTAGACATGATCTTCTTAAATATTTTATATCTCTTGTTCAAACTGAAAGAATAGTCATAAAAAGAGATGCATATTACTGGACGGAGACAAATAAAAACCTGCATATCCAGGCAATGTTCTCAATGCAAATCACATCCTGGGTCTGTAAAGCCGTAATTGTATTGTTGTTTCTGTTCTGCCTTGTATCAAAGAAGGCATTGAACCATTTGTTGAGGACCAGCCTCCAGCTGAGACTTGTCCTGGCCATGGGATAGGTGGTGGGTCAGTCACAGCCCCCAGCTCAGCAGGGGACACTGCCCAGTGTGCAGATCCTGCTGTCTCAGGCATGTGGAGATGTGTGGGAACAGTGCTGGAGGACACCTGGGAATCACTGCTATGCTTCACGGGCCCCTCGGTCCTGAGCCGACATTTCCTGACTCTGGGATGCTGCCTGCAGCTGGAGAGAGCAGCTGGGGTGCAGGGTGCCACGGCTGGGAGCCTCTGCTCACAGGCAGTGCCAGCCTCTGCACTGCTGAGGACGCCTCTTCGCTAAGTTAAGAGAAAAGGAATGAGAAAGTAGTATGCAAAATACATAAGCAGGCTGAGTCACAAATCCCCAGAAGTGCCTACTCCATCACAAATCACTCCTTGGCATTAGCACCGCAGATCACTGTAATTCAGCCATCTGCTGTGAACCCTGCCACCTGACGGAAACGTTTCATGATTGAACAAATGTCTCGGTTAGAAGCAGCTCAACCTGAGCATCGCTTTAATGCCAGCCAGAACTAATGTGCGTGGAGCTGAGTGGGCACCTGTGCTGCAGTGACAGGCACTCGCTGTCACTGGGTGAGTGTGCCACCTCTCCTTTCTGGTTGTGCAGATAAGAGCAAATAACTCCACTAGGCTTCTTTAATTGCCTTTTCACATCTCCTGCTGTTGAGCAGATTCGTAACCTTGCTGGCAGTTTGAAAAGTGATTTAAACTGAGCTAATGAAGCTCTCCATTATCTACCAGAGATGACTGAAGGTGAGTCGAGTGACATGGATCCCTTTATAGGCTGTAGCAGCAAAGGCCACTGTTGCCAGAGTCCCACGCTGTCACTTGGGGGCCTTCAAAGCAAAGTACAGGAGAGGGAGCAGACAGAGAAGGGATGTTCCCACAACTCTCCTTACATCAGGGCTCATCCAGGAGGGTGCATGTGAGAAAAGGAGCGTGTCTGCGTGCTCCTTCTGGCCCTGTCCAGTTCATTGATATCACCCACCTAAATGCATGGTGCTGGAGGAGAAGAGGTCAGGTGAAGGTGGTTAATGAAGCTGCAAAAGCAAAGCAAATCAGCACACAGATGAATCGTAGAATCATTTAGGTTAGAAGAGACCTTTAAGATTGTCGAGTCCAAGCCTTAACCCAGCGCTGCCAAGCCCACCACTAAACCATGTCCCCAAGCACCACATCAACACATGATTTAAATACCTCCAGGGATGGTGACTCAACCCCTTCCCTGGGCAGCCTGTTCCAGTGCTGGACAACCCTTTCAGGGAAGAAATTTTTCCTAATATCCAATCTAAACCTCCCCTGGTGCAACTAGAGGCCATTTCCTCTTGGACCATCCCTTCTAGTAGTAACAAGAACTTGCACTCTAAACCAGCACTGTGGCTATTTGCCAGAGCTGAGATGAAAAACTGAGACAGTGCCTATGAGAAGGAGAGGCTGAGAGGGCTTTTCTATGGAAAACTGAATATCTGTGAGCACAGAGGGCTTGCACAGAGGGAGACTGGCTGGAGAGGAGTTGAACCTCTCCTCCAGTGAAAGTTGTCACTGCTGTAAGATCAGGGAATTTTCTCCACAGAATTCTAACAAGGTAGATCAGTGTTTTGTAAAGCAATCTGGACTGTCTCTATCAGCAAAGGTGTCTTTTTTCCAGCAGACTGAGTTCCAATAATTCATGTCACTGAACACTTGTTGGCAGGCAAGAAAGCAATTTCCAAGTCTGAAACAGTAATTTCTTTAACATTGCTGATGCTCATAACACTGATTTTTAAAGTTTTTATAGACACATGCATAGAAGATAAGTGGCAATTTCAAAAGACTGGGCCTGATCTGTATGTGTGCATTTCAAGAGGTAGCAAGAGAGCTTAGCTACCTGTGCAGACCTGGGGATTAAAGGTTAAGGGATGACTCCCGTAGGTCTGTAATAACCTGGTGGCATAAAACTTACTACATCCAGCATGTTCTTGGCCACCTGCTGCCTATTGCAATTTGCTGTCTCTGCCTCAGATGACTGGTCCCTGTCTTGGCATCACCAGCCAGCCTCAGCTGTGGCTGCCAGCTCATGAATAATAACTAGCTGAATGCCACAGGTCCTGTTTGGTGTTTGTATTTTTTACTGCCAGGGTGGTCAAACACTGGCACAGGTTGCTCAGAGAGGTTGTGGAGCGTTCGTCCTTGGAGATATTCAACACCTGACTGCACACAGTCCTGAGCAACCTGCTCTGGGTGACACTCCTGTGTCAATGGCGTTGGACCAGATGACCTCCAGAGGTCTCTTCCAACCTCCACTGTTCTGTGCTTTTGATGCTTCATGGAAGAGAGGGAAGCAGATCCTGGTGGTGTTAATGAATACAGTTCTCACAAACTAGTATGGGAAAAAGGCCAGTGTGACCAGGTCAGACCAAAGCGTAGGCTGCTAGAGCTGACCCAGCTGGTTGGGACAAAGGGGGAACCGTGGGAGTACTGGAATGAGCTGGGGGTCAATGCCGGCCAGTTAATTCAGCTATGTGTGTAAGCTGAAGTGTTCACACCTGCAGCTTCCTAGATGCACGTGTGGGATCTGGTACTTCTGAGCACAGGAAACACCATGGCTTGATAAAGGAAAGCTAAACCCACAGCTGCCACAAACATGAACATTTATTCACAGAAAAGGAAGGCATCGCTAGTGCGGTGTCAAGAGAACAGCAGGAAATAAAGAATCTGAAATGAAAGCAAAAGGCATAATGAGATTGCTAATGACATTCAAGAGTGAAAAAAGGCACTGACTTTTACCACTAATGAATATTAACTCAGGCAGTGCCTCTGAGGGAAACAATAGATTTGCACCTCTTGAAAGCTCCAGAGCAAGACCAGATACCCTTCTGAAAGGAACACTTTAGTCAAACAAGCTACTGGGATCATGCACATATCAGAATTTAAATTCTGTGGCTTAAGTTACTTACTCGATCAGATAAAATGATTTAATGGTCCTCTTTGGTCTTAAAATCCATGTTCTTAAGAACAAAATACAAAAGTGAACAGGGAGATGTCTCTGTGGGATCTCGCCTTATGCATGTCCTCCTCTGATGGTGGAACTCTGCAGACAACATGTAGATGGTGGCTCATTGAGCGAGACTGTCTTTTATAGGTAATAATGCGAAGAAAATGAATTGCAAGGTACAGACTACACATTTCACACACTTTCAAAACCCTTTGCCAGATTTCAGAATCATATTTTCTTTCCTGAGATACAGAACTGCTTGGCTGTACTTCTTCCTCATTTCTGACTTTCTTTCCCTCCCTATGCAGCTATGGAAGAAAAGATTACGACTCTATACTAAACCAGAGTAAAGGCAGAAAAAAGGCAAATCTACTGAGGTGGCCAGCCCAGACCTGTGGGTAAGAAGAGGTCTAACACCTGTGTGCAAACATCTCCACCCCAGAACTCGTGCCCATTTTGCTCGTCATTATTCTTTATGGCCTTCCTAGCTTGCAAGCAATAGCTTTGGACAGAATTCTGAACAGCAAACGGGTTATTAATTTCAATATGTAACAGCTGTCACAACATTCTTCTGAAATGGATGTGTTGGGTTCCAGCATTTACCAGCGGTTTTGTCTTATAATTTTTCTTCACCACAGTTTTCCCCATTCTCTCTAACACACATCAAGCACATTTTGAACAGTATGCTTATAACTGGGGTATATGTTTTCAGGACACTGCTTTCCTTTCATATAGTGTAAGAAAAGAAGAAAATGTAAGCATAAGCCTTACACTAATATGCTGAACTTTCATAAACTTGAATGTGCTGATGGAAGAGAAGTTCATAAACGTGTCTCTACTCACCCTTCTAGCATGCATGAGGAACTGTGAAAAACTGTTCTTTCAATATATTACTCAGAGAGAAGTTTTGCCACAAAGAGGGAATGACTACAGAGCTGGTGAATTTGAGAACTGAGACGCCTGTGTACCAGTTTGCAAAAAAAATCACACTGTTGTTATTCCTATGAGTAGACTCCTGACTGCTAATTCAGCCATAATGCTATTGTTACCTTAAAGCAGAAAAAAAATAAAAGCTAATGCAGGCAGGGCTAGCTGGCTGAGGACAGTTCTGTTTTCAACCTACACAGATAGACATAGACATGACACAGAAGTAATTTGGATCAACAGATTATTTATTTAAGTAAAAAGCATCCAGTTGCACCTTTCTTCCACTAGTAGAAGAATTCAAATAGAAGACATTCCTGTAGATTTTAGATTTTTTTTTCTAGCTGTAGTTTATCTTTTTCATTCAGCTTTCTTACTGTTATAGAATCATAGCATCACAGAATGGTTTGGGTTNAAAGATCATCTGGTCCAACCCCCTGCCATGGGCAGGGACGTCTTCAACTCGATCAGGTTGCTCAAAACTCTGTCCAGCCTCACCTTGAACAATTCCAATGATGGGGCATCCTCAACCTCTCTGGGCAACCTGTGCCAGTGGTTCACCACCCTCATCGTAAAACATTTCCTCCTAATGTCCAATCTAAACCTACCTTCTTTCAGTTTAAAACAACTACCTGTCACCTTCTCCCAGCTGCACAACCCCAGCTCTCCCAGCCTGTCCTCACAGCAGAGCTGCTCCAGCCCTCGGATCATTTCTGTGGCCCCTCTGGCCCCGCTCCAACAGGCCCGTGTCCGTCCCGTGCTGAGGAGCCCAGAGCTGGACGCAGCCCTGCAGGGGGGTCTCACCAGAGCGGGACCGAGGGGCAGAATCCCCTCCCTCGACCCCTGTCCACGCTCTGGGGATGCAGCCCAGGAGACGCTTGGCTTTCTGGGCTGCGAGCGCACATTGTTGGCTCATATCCAGCTTTTCGTCCCCCAGCACCCCAAGTCCTTCTCCACAGGGCTGCTCTGCATCCCTCCATCCCCAGCCTGCATTGATATCGGGGGTTGCCCCAGCTCACGTGCAGGACCTTGCACTTGGCCTTGTTGAACCTCATGAGGTTCTCACAGGCCCACTTCTCCAGCTTGTCCAGGTCTCTTTGGATGACATCCCGTCCTTCCGGCGCGTCAACTGCACCGCTCAGCTTGGTGTCATCTGCAATCTTGCTGAGGGTGGACACGATCCCGCTGTCTAAATCATTGATGAAAATGTTAAACAGCAGTGGTCCCAGTACAGAACCCTGAGAGACACCATTCGTCACCGGTCTCCATCTGGACATCAAGCCATTGACCACTACCCTCTGGATGTGGCCATCCAACCAATTCCTTACCCACTGAACAGTCTGCCCATCAAATCCTTATCTCCCCAATTTAGAGAGAAGGATGCTGTGGGGGACTGTGTCAAAGGCCTTACAGAAGTCCAGATAGATGACATCCGTAGCTCTTCCCTTGTCCACTGATGTAGTCACTCCATCATAGAAGGCCACTAGGTTGGTCAGGCAGGACTTGCCCTCGGTGAAGCCATGCTGGCTGTCCCGAATCACCTCCCTGTCCTCCAAGTGCTTTAGCATAGCTTCTAGGAGGATCTGTTCCATGATCTTCCCAGGCACAGAGGTGAGGTTGACAGGTTGGTAGTTCCCCGGGTCCTCCTTTCTACCCTTTTTAAATGTGGGCACAATGTTTCCCTTCTTCCAGTCCCCAGGAGTTTCAGCTGACTGCCATGACTTTTCAAATATCTTGGAGAGTGGCTTGGCAACTACATCAGCCAATTCCCTCAGGACTCTGGGATGCATCTCATCAGGTCCCATAGACTTGTGTATGTTCAGGTTCCTCAGGTGGTCACAAACCTGATCGTCCCTTACAGCGGGAGGGGCTTTATCCCCCTGGTCCCCATCTTGTGGTCCATCAACTCAGGAGGGGTTTGGAGAGAGCTTACCAGTGAAGACTGAGGCAAAAAAGTGGTTGAGTACCTCAGCCTTCTCCTTGTCGTTGATACTAGGCCACCATTCTTGTTCATTGCGGGGGTACGCTTGCTTTGACTTTCCTTTCCTGGCTGATGTACCTGTAGAAGTCCTTCTTGTTATTCTCTGCATCCCTTGCCAAATTTAGCTCCAGCCGCGCCTTGGCCCTCCTGACGCCATCCCTACACAACTGGACAGCATCCCTGTACTCCTCCCAGGATACCTGTCCCTGCTTGCACTGCCAGTGCAGTTCCCTCTCGCTCTTTAGTTTGAACAGCGTGTCTTGACTCAGCCATGCTCGTTTCTTCCCTTCCTTGCCTGATTTCTTACACCTGGGAACTGAGAGCTTATGTTATTTCATACCTCTCTACATCCAAGGACTTCATATATATTTTGTTGCCTGGTGCTACTTGTCACCTTGCAGAAAGCCTACAGGACCCAGCACTGTATGACATTTCTTCTCCAAAGAAATTCTGAATTCAGGAATAACCCACAAAATGATGAAGTGCCATGTAAAATACTTATTTCTGATTCCAGTGTTTTTGTTTTAGGAATATGAGTTAGGAGAACTGCTCTTATTTCATGGAGTTTATTTTATAAATGCCATCTCCCCATGTTCCCATGTAGAAGGAAATCCAGGAAGAACTTGCAGGTGAGGGTGACGTGCAAGTCTCTGCTCCTGCTGCTGGCTCCCACGTGTCGCAGGGTGCCGGGTCAGCAGGGGCTTCATCCAGAGAGCTTAGGTACCGAGACACATAACTGTGCTTGATTATTTCAATAACGAGACAAAGATCAATGAGGAATAACAAATACATCCATAATCATCTCTACCTGTTAACTGTTGAATGCTTTACTTATAAAAGCATGCCTGGGTCTCACTTGTGGTCCCGGTCTGTCAGGTAACAAACGAAGAACACAAAATTAATCACTGACGAAAGGGATTCAAAAAGAGGGAAATGCAGCTGGGATGGATTTGGCCCTATTATCTATCAGCAAATATTTCTGGGAAAGTATCTCTTATGTTACTGTCAGCAGAAAATTGAAATATCTATTTTTTCCTGGAATTGCATTTATTTTGAAGTAGTTAGTGTCAAGTGGTATAAATATCCTCTGAAAGAGGAAGAGATGCCTTGATATGGGCTTTTACTAGAAGATCTCTTTACAGTTTGAACAGCTTGTGAGTAGAGGCCAACAGATATCAGTGAGGTCTTATTGGCATAACTTTTGGACCAATTAAAAAGGAAATCCAGGAGTACTTGCTGGAATTTGAGGTCACTACAGAAATACTTTTTCATGTGGTTGTAATAGGACAACATTTTCATTTACTTCCAGAACATTAATATTATTGAAGAGTTCGTACATTGCTTCATTTTCTAATTTGTTTTACTGCCAATGGTCTCACGACCATGCAACTATATAGCATATGTTTTGCATTGTTGTGCAAATCATCATTATTCCTGATCTCTTCCTTTATCGCTGGCAACTGCCATTTACAGTTTAAAATACTTCTGTCCGCTGCTGATGCCAAAGCAGGAACAAGCCTTGCATGCTTGCCGTGCGTCCTGGCTGCATGCCCTCCTGTGCCTTCAGCTGCTCAGAGGAATACAGGAATATTGTAAAGGCTGGCAGCCTGAAAGCTTCTCAGTGAAGTTCCTGACTTATTTTAAAAATATTCCCATTTTTGGTCAGGTCCCAGAATGTAAAATATGTAAATAAATTATCCCATGGTGTTCTCTCTAAAATAAATACGTTCTCTGCACTTGCCTCCCCTTATGTTGAGGTAGGAGTACAGCCCCTTTTCTGCATCTAATGTGAAGATGAGTGCAACTTCAAAAGCAGTCTTTAATTTTTCATCGTCTCGGGAATTTGCTTTGTTCTCCGAAGTGCCTGTTGAGATTTGTGCTGCCTGCTGTCCAGCCTTGCCCGCGTGCNGCGCCTGCCAGTGCCGGTGCACGACCCTGGCCCAGCAGAGCCCGGCTCAGCCGCCCCGGGAGACCCCTGCTCCGTGTACAGCGGTGCCTGCGCTTCCAGCTCGCAGAGCCCCGGCACGCAGGCTGTCATTCACTGGGAGAGCAGAACACGCTTTGCTTCACTTCATTCTTGTGAGCAGTGGACATGGGCTGACAGGAGCTATGGCCTTCTCCCAGAACAAACACGTCCGAATACATATATCCTGGGCTGGTCGGTGTGGTTTACACCTGGGGAGGTGTGGTGGATGCATTTGACCCCTTAACCAAGCTAGCAGGAGTTTGGTACAGGTCCCAAAGGAGGTAAAGGCCTGAGCTGTCACCGGGCCAGGAATTTCTCTAGTTCCAATCTGTTTTCCGAAATCCCACAGTGGAGCAGAATGACACAGTGAGCGTCGGTGCCTATGAACCTGGAACACTGATCATGCAATCAACACACGAATGGTGGGTGGCTTTTCCAAGACTCATTTACCAAGGAACAAAGAAATTTGTGGGTACGAGCGGCCTCATGCATGCTTTTTCCATCGCATGTAATATGACTGCAAGGCGATGACTTTATTCCATAAATATGATGGCCTAAGTGAACCTTCTTTGCGCTGTCCCCGCTAAGCAGCCCGGCAGCACGGCGGTGCTCTCCCCTTGAGCTGGGACGCCTCTCAAGGTTGCGCCTTGAGGCAGAGAGACCTTTTACAATGGCAGATCTTTGGTAAGCGACTGATATCACGCATAACCTTGAGGTATGGTAACTTTGGTTTTGTCTTGGTAACTTTGATTTGTGCCTTGGTAGTTCTGAATTATTGTTGAAATGATTGTGCTGTACAGTAATAGAGTGAACCTTGCCATTGGACTTTGTTAAGTTGTACTTTTACAACATCATATTGAAACCACTTTTTCTAATACCTTTGACGGAGATTCTTTAAGTGACCTAAATCACTCATTTGCGACAAATTGGCTTAGTTGGCAGGATCCTAAACCAGAATTTGCGACAGGAGGCCCGGGAGGAGGGAGGCTGAACTGGTGCCCCAGCGGTGGAGGGACGTGGCCCGACACGTGTGACAGTGGCAGAAGCAGTGTCCTGGAGGATGCTTTACCTCTGTCCTCATCCTGCCCGCTCTGCTTGGGCTCCAACCCGGACAAATCCTCTCTTCATGTGACTTGGTTGGGCACTAAGGTAATAATAAACTTGAAGACGGATGTTAAAGGAATAAGCACTTCCGAGTAGAAATGTGACAGACGTGTGAGTACAGCCAGCACTGCCGGCTCTGCCAACTACACGGTTCTGTCATATACTTCTGCGAGAGCAGAAAACCTCTGAAATGACACTAATTTCATGGAATATGTATGAAATATCATCAGTGATTCCCAGGCTTGCAGGATTCATTTAAAATGACTAAGAAATATTTTTTCCTGGTTTTTTTTTCCCCCTGAGGACAAATGTCAGTGACAGTTACAGTCATCATAAATACAAGTATTAATCGCAGATGCTTGTATGCCAAGGGCAGATGAATAAAAATGGATTTGCTGAATGCTGAAGCAGGAATAACAGATGTGTAAATTATTTTTGAAATTTTCATTCTACTTTAAACCAGAAATATTTATTTTAATCCTTTCTGCATTGGTTGGATCATATCTGGTGTGGAGTAGTGTGTCTGTGTGGGTGCTGGAGGCAAGGATCCCCTCAGCCGCACCCAGCCCCAAAGCCTGGGGCTGGTGAGAAACCTCTGAGTGTGCAGCAGAGCCCTCATCCCCCAAGATGTTACTGCACAGGACCTGTCTTCCCACCCACCTCCTTCCCAAACGATGACCGTCATGAGGAGGGGACGTCTTTCTAGGGTGACTGTGGGGGTCTGCGTGGGTGCACATCTTTGGTGAGCACTGGCTGCGGACCCCGGGCTGTGTCCCCCAAGGGGACTGGTGTTGCCCAGTGCTGCCTTAGCCTTAGCCATGGGATGGGTTGCATGGCCCGAGAGAGGGGACAGAGGAGCCGTGCGTGTGGCCGGGGACACAAAGCAAAGAGGGACAGAAGTTGTGGTGGATTGGTGGCTGCGCTGCTCTTACTCACACCCTCCCACGCTACCATTGGCAATGTACAGGGCTCTGCTTTATGCAGGGGGGCAGTCAGCATTGAGGGGGGTGCATCAGCCTGTGCAAGGGCGGGGATGCTACATTTCTTGGTGGGGAAATCCCAGTGACTGCAAACTCCAGGCTCTACTTAGCTTCACTGGGTTAGGACAGCATTTCCCCCCTAAGAGCCCTCATGGAGGACACTGCCACCTCAAGCAGAAGTGTCAGAAGAAGGCTGGAAGAAAACATCCTCGAAAATCAGATTTGTCACAGACTGAATGCTTCCCCAGTCCAATTTAACCCCTGGCAGCACAGAGAGACAAATCTCAAAATTACCCATCCAGAGAGACAAAGCTCAAGTCTCTGGAATGTATGGCAATGAAGAAAGTTCAAAAGGAGCTGTAAGAAAGGTTAAGAGTAAGTTTCACCTGATTGAGTCTCCTAATAACAATGGAGAGGAGAATAACGAAGTTCAGGTAGAAAGTAAAGATTTTATTAATCTTTTCCCGAGCTTGTCTGGCAGACATACTCACAGCATCAGTAATAAACCAGGAAGAAATGTAATTGAGTCAGCTATCAGGCAGGACTTACCGGGGTAAGTAATCCAGCCGCAACATCCCAGCATCATACAAGACCCATGAACTTTCTCTGTGCCCCTTCTAAGTGAAGTTTCAGGCACAACAGCCAACCCTGGGAGGGTACAGAGGAAACGCGGCGGTGCTACGCTCCCATTTCAGCTGCACCGGTGTGCCGCAGGCAGAGCACGAAGCTGGTTTCTGTTGTGCTGGCGGGCCTTTGCAGAGACCATGGCTGGGGAGGAGCAGCGGCCGTGCACCTCGCTGCGGCAGGAGGAGCTCCCGGAGAGGGGCACCCCCTTGGGCATCGCGGGTTCCCACCCGAAATGCCCTCGCAACTCACCGAAGGGAGTCGGATTGAACTCCCCGTTTCAGAGGTGCCTCTCCCGCCGACGACACGGCGTGTGAGACAGGACCTGTGCAGACAGAAATCATTTGGGCTCTGCTTGATGGCCAGACCCGTTCCAAGTGTCTAAGAACTGGAAGACTGAGGCTTTTCGACTGGGAGTGCCATCCAAAAGCTTCATCAGGTGTCTAAAATCCCTGCAGGAGATTTTGGATCTCTTTCGAAGGACATCTCCACCAGGCAGAGTGTAGATCATGCTGAAACGAAGGCTGCAGTGCTCAACACGCACCTGCTCCAGAGAAACCACTGGGAATGGTGAGGACGGTACTGTCACGTGCAAACGCAGGCACGACTACATCGTGTTAGAGCAAAGCCCTCATCTACCTGTGTCCTGCTGCTGACAGAGGCTGGTCTCAGGACCCTAAGGAAGCAGATTGCTTTTGTTTGCACAGGCTCATTGCTGTGGGCGTTTTCTTGCATCAGCCCCACGGGCTGCCCTCCTGGCGCCTGTCCCCTACCCTGCGCAAGAGAAAAACCTAAATGGTACTCAGAAGTGCACTCACGCCCAGGTTTTTTGCTGTCATAAAGGGGGCTGAAGTCACTGCTGACACCTGCCTTCTGTAGCCTGTAAATGTTCAATGCAGAGAAAAATCCGGCTGCCAAACACTAGTAAACAAGAATAAATGGCTTTGCTATCATGCTCTACTCTGAGGCAAAATGCACCAGAACACACATGTTCTGTGTTCAGCAGTTGACACGTGCTTGAAAATTAATTTTAAAGACAGCCAAAAGAGGAAAAACTTGTTTCTTTCTGGGCACACTAATTGACAGGACGATTAATTGTTCGTTAACTGGGTTCAAAAGTAGAGGAACAGTCAGCAAAAGGTAAGCAGCTCTTTTTATACTTTCGGTTAATATTTTTCAAATGTTTTCCTATAGACAAAGGAAAACATTAATATTATTAATTTATGATCTCCTCAGCCTGGCCTTGCCATGCTAGTGGCTACAGTTGGTCAACATTCATAATAGTAACTAAAAAAAAATGAAGATACATTTTCTCCATTGCTCCAAAAACTTCCAATCTTTTATGACTTCTCAGTTAGCCAGTGAGCTGGTTTCATATAATGCTTTTCCATTTCAGTATCAGACAGAAGCAGTTCCGAAGGCCACAAGCAGTCCAGAAAGCTGCCAGTCCATGCAGGGACACCTCTGGTTCCACAAGTGGAGGCTGGTGTTGGAGCCCTTCTCCATCATTAGCAAGAGGTGGTTTTCAGGCTTACATTTTCTAACTTGGGCTTTAAGTAGGGGAAAATTCAGGTGAAATTTGATGAGTAATCTCACCTGGGGGAAAATATGGACACAGTGATAGAATATGTTAGCATTGCAAGCTATTTTGTTTTTCTGGGATAAATCCAGAGGGGGACCTGGCAGCCATAAAGCAAACCAGGGGAGGTACTTTCCAATCACTTCCAGACCGGTGGGGAGAGCAGCTACCAGCTGGCAGGGGAAGCAGGACTGGACCAGGTTCTGAGCTCAGAAAGGAAGTTTTTCCAAAACGCTTCAGCTCCAGCCCTGTGGGTCCTGGTGCATGGGCAAGGCATGTGCTGTGCTCCATCCCGTGTCACCCAGTGCACGGCGGCCCTCCGTGCACAGCTCCCTGCACAGCTCAGCCCATGCCGCCTTCCTGTGTACAGGTGTGTCCGACCTTGCGCTTGGAGGACGTTTTCCTTAAAGACCTGCCAGTCTCCTCAGCTCCTTGCCCTTCAGAGCTGCCTGCCGGGGATCCACCTACCTGTGCTCTCCTGTGGTGCAAGGCTGTATCTGTGACTCCCCCTCCTGCGGGAGCCAAGCCCTGGTCTGGTGGCTGCTGCCACCCCAGCCGTGGTGGATGGTCCAGCCACGCTTTGCCCCTCTGGATGTGCTGTTGGGGGAATGGGCAGTCGCTGTGGATCACCGGAGAGCGTGGGCGTGCACATGCCTCCGCGCTCAGAGCCGGTGGAAGGATGCCGGGTCTGGAGCTGCCCCTGTGACTGTCGGCTGCGGAGGCTCATCTCTGTTCTTGTGTATCTCAAAAGCCAGACCAGCTTGCTTTGGTGGGCTGTTTGATACAGAGGAGGCTTTGACATCATTTGATGTAAATGATTAAATGCTCATCACTGATTATTTTTAATTATTTAGTGGGAGATGTAGTCTGGGCTGATGGCACTGCTTCTACCTCTAGAAGTCACAGATGTTATGATTCATAAGAGAGTGAATATTAATAAAAGTGCTGGCACATGCAAAAAAAATTCTGAGCCGTTGGTAAAACCAAAGCAAAAGCTGAAAGATATTTGAAGTAACTATTAATGAAAATCATTGTTGAATGAAATCAGTGCCTTGAGTCATAAGGAAACATAGCCAGGCTGATGTGGGAGGTGGGCATAGGACTGGCGGATCAGAGTCTAGTCTCTCTGTTTGCTCTGGGAAGTAGCAAAGTGCTTAAGTAGTTAAAGTACTTAATCTGCCAAATAAAGATCTGACCTGCTGTGAAACCTTCACCAACTGTGCAGGATTCAGTGACACCACATAAGAATCCTGCAAGACACTCAGACCCCTGAAAGGTGGCTGAAATGAGAAAGTGCATTTGTAAATCAGTTAGAAGAGACTGTTGTTGGCTGGGTAGGTTATACACAGTGAACAAACTGTGCAACAGCTTTCAGCACTCCAGAGTCCTTCCAAGACTGCAGAGCAGAAGACTGTCCTGGCATGATGCACTGCTTAACTGGCTCATTAACTGCCTGGGTCTTGGAACAGGTGGATCCCACTCCGACCACATCCAGAGCAAAAGTGAATGGAGGAGGAATAATGCTGCCTTGGGTTCATCTTTGCAGCATGGAATAAAGAATCATTAGATGGGGTTGAGCAGATGTGATTCCTCTCCTCTCCTCTCCTCTCCTCTCCTCTCCTCTCCTCTCCTCTCCTCCCCTCCCATGGGGCCAGACTGCAACTTGGTGAGAATGAGATCTTATAGAAAGCTGTCAGCTTAAAACTAGGGGCTGTGCAGGGGAGTACCGATTCTGGCTCTGTCTTGCTGGCGGCTGGCAGCTCCCTTGTCCATGCGGTGTGTGCCTGCACCCGGTGTGCCATCCCACGTGGAGCGGGCACAGGGCTGTCTCATTCACCCGGTCGCTCACACTGTTAACGCACTGGGCCCTTGCTGGGCAGCACAGGCTATTTGCAGATGCAAAAGGTAGATAACAGTACTGTAAGACTGTGATTTTTAGGGGGGATGGGGTTCATGATAATTAGTCTCGCCTGCTTCATTAGAGACCATTGCAAAGAGTTGTACAGAAATAGGTTTCCAGAACAGGAAACATTACAGCTAAAACATAGCGAAATAGCCCCACAGAATAACCTGAAGAATATATAGCAGTGTTAATGTTAAGTTATGGACAAGTCTCCACAGATAGCCTAGGTGTAACCTGTGTCTGCAGGCCTGCTATCAGCACACACAGCCCTGACGCAGGCAGCATGCTCACAGCACCGATGGCCCTGCACGCCTGCAGGAACCAGCCCTCACTTCCAGTTCCCCTGCCTGTGCCAGCGGGAGTCGCCGGCAGCCTGCCATCTACCACCATGCGTCCAACGCCCTGCCGCAGCCTTCGGCGAAGGCAGGACATTCATGCTACAGGACTGTTATCTCCCCTGTTTCCTGAGCAGCCTCGGGGAACACCGAGCACTCAGCCTTGCTTGGTCCTGTGGTCTGTGTTCTCCTTCCTTGGCACTGGGCTGCCTGTCTATTCTCAGACCGTTCTTGGATGGCTGAGTCCAAGAGATGCTTCTGAGAGGGCGAGCAAGCCCTTTGTCGTGGCTCTCAGCCCACAGCTGGACAGGCTGGGACGTCCATGCAAGGGGCAGGGAGACGCCAGTCGGGTTACAGCTGCTGTGCCAGGGTTGGCTGCTTCGGGCTCTCGTAAGTCAAATTGCAGGGATAATACTGCTTCTCTCACCATCATCTCAGCCCAGTGTTTTGCACACCTCCACACTGACCTTTCCTTGCTATCCCCCTGTTTCATTACTTCTAGTTGCCAGCTGAGTGCCACTGCTGACCCGTGACTGTGAAGACAAAAACCTTCAATACAGAGTAGGGAACAGATAACAAAAATGGGTGCAAATGCAATTTCAGAGTGATGCTGTTACTGCCTTGAGGTGGAAAATTGGCACCCATCTGCCTAGTCAAACATTACAGTTTATTATGCTACTGCACAACACTATTTCCAGCACGGTAGGTCATTTGAGATGATAGTTCTCCATCCAAGACATCTGCCTGAGGCTTCCTCAGCCCCAAAATCTTCTCTGAGCCACCTGGTTGGTGTTGCAGTGGGAGTGGAGGTAATTTAGTTACACCCGAGTATTCCCAGCTCCTTTGCTTTTCTGTGATACACGCCTCTCCTGGCACAGCCTTACAGGGAATACCAGCAGTGACTGGGCTGCGAAGTGCTGAACTAAGCTGTCGTGTATCTCCTCACTGGAGTGATAATAATGAACAAAATGAACTTCACAAGATTGTATGGCATCCTGGATCTCTCAGATGCTGCCCATGCTCTGCTTGGCACCTTGAAGCGATCCCCTCCCCACGCTGCTCCTGCAGAGCCCAGGTCAAAGGCACCGCCAGGCTGCGAACGACGGGTGAACAGAGAGAGAAGCACGATACAGTGGACACGTTATTCACTATGACTTACTCATTCAGCTCTGTCACTAAAGACCTGCATTAGGAGCAAATACTGTACAACATTGCTCTACAGAGGTAGCAGAGAATATTTTTTCTGCAGTACATTGTAAAACTATGCACGTTTCCACCTCTGACGCGCTCTCCCTTTCTCTCTCCTTTTCTCCCTCTCTCTCTTTCTCTCCCCTCCATTCTTTTCTTATTGCAATACATTTCCTAAGCTAGATTTTTCTGTGAATTAGTTTTTAATGCCACCTAATGAGAGGCAGTTTTTCATATTTTATCAATATCAATAAAGATTTCTTCCTTATCACCAGTAAAATTGGAGTTTTGATTAAATATGATCCAGCAGCACTAACCACATAGTTTGTATTAATTTCAGTGCCTCATTATATGCCAGTGGTATTTATATGGGTCTATATATCAAATATACTGTGTGTATATAAGCAGAGACTTTCAGAACAAATATTAGATATATGAGCCATAAAAAATAGGGTGGAAGAAAGCCTCTCACTTGGTCCATCCACAGAACATTTACTGATCCCCCTCCATGAAGGTCATGGAGACAGTGGTGGGGAAGGGACATTTTCAGGGACCAGGAAAGCCCCAGGAATAGCAGCAGCATCAAGCCTGATGCTCCTGCAGCAGAAGAACCAGAAGGCACAGAACCTCATGGCACTGTGCACCCTGCAGCCAGTCCTCCGCTCTTCTGGAGATGTCATGGGTAGAAAGCACTGATGGATGAACATCTCTAGAAGTCATCTGTTCATCTAAGAAAAATGGTGCAATACTCTGATGGTCACACATTCATTCCCAACATGGCCTGCTTAGGTTTCAGGGAATCCTGTCTGCGTGGGCACTACATAACATGGGGCAATGCCCAGGGGCTTGGTCACAAGCAACCATTAGTACACAGGTACTTCTAGCCTAGGGCTCTGCATTGCACAGAATTTCTTGTGGCTTTGACTGAAAGTACCTTCTACTGAGAAAGAATCACTTATTTATAACCAAAATCCAAATTGATCAAATATTACAAAAATGTCTGTTAGTGGCCTTGACAAAGTGGGCACCTCCTTGGCTTGGAGAGGTACTCTGTGAAGAGTTTCATCGGACAGGGACCAGAGGGGTTGCTCTAAACACTGGCTTCAGGGCTGTTTGCCTTCTGGTGTTTTGTATGTTCACCCTAAGGAGGAGCTAGCAGTGCTTTAGAGGTCATTAGAAGGAAAACACAGATAGCAGAAGTCTGTATTCAACCTGATGCCACACAGCAGTTGCAAATGTATGTTCTCCCGCCCTGCATCACTCCATCACTCTCTGTCTTGAGCCCTGTGGACAAGCTAGAGATATGTGTGAACTGCTGTGCATGCATCTGGCTTGCTCTGCACACAGGCTGTGCTGTGCAGGAGACCAGGTTCTCCTGGAGCAGTGACACTGGAGCAGGCAGCCAAGCACAGCTCGTGCGTGTGGAGCGCAAGACACTTTTGGGGTTTCTGGATAGTCAGCCACCACTGGGGGCTGCTCTGGACCTAGCACCAGCCACCTGGACACCTGAGCAGGGTACTGACTACCCACAAGGACAAAGCCTTGGGGTGGAGAAAGGGATGCACTTGGGTGAAGTTTGGACATACGGTAGCATTAGATCAATTCATGTTCAGCAAAAGCTGTCCCATCAAACTCCAGGAAGCTAGCTATGAACCTGCTTTTTCAGGTGAAAGATGTGCTTTTTTATATGAGCTTTTCTTACACCATAGCCTAGGGAGTTCTTTGCATTCATGCTTCTGCCCTCCCTTCTCAACAGTTAACTTTTGCTTGTAGTTGAGATTGAACAGAAAAAGTCCAGAGGATTAGAGAAGAAGTCTAAATTCTGGTCTGCTTCCTATCACAGTTCCCTATCACCTCACCGAAACTTTTCTTAGTGTTGTTTGGACTAGTTTGTCACTGGGATCAGTATGATGCTGCTGCCCCTAAATGTAGTGCACATCTGGAAATGCTACTGAAATCAGCGGGGACTCTGCTCTCCCTCCTCCTTCTGTTTGACTCAGCATGGTATAGCATAGCCTTGGCTCCTGAACACGAAGTCAGTTGGGGTGAGCAAGGTCAGGATGACTGACCCCTCCCACAAACCCTCATCTGGGTCAGGGTCAGGGCAGGGTGGGAATGTCTGTGATGGTGCTGGCCTGGTGGGGTCTGAAAGGCTGGAAAAGGAACTGCTTTAGCAATGTGGGGTGCAGCACCAGCACCAGCCTTCCCCCCACGAGGCAGTCACGTACCATGGGGCACGTGATGTAATGGCTTGCAACACTGACCTTGGGGGCCAAGAAACACCTCGCTCAGCTCTTCTCCGGGCCCTGGCTGGGAAGCCGCTCTCTGGTGGCTTGCCCAGCCCTGCTGCAGCCCCAGGGCAGGTGCTTTCCCATGCAAGGCTCTCCGGGAGCTGCACATACCAGTCGGCAGCTCGGGCAGTGACACCCATCCCAGCAGAGCTCCCCATATCCCTCTGTGCAGAGCACAGGACCTGCTGGGGTTGCCTCTGACAGCTCATCCCACCGAGCATTCAGCAGCACTATGGCTCGTCTGTGCCTCTTCTCCAGCTCAGAGCTTGTAATGATGATCTCTCCTTTTTCATTTGATTTTGTTTCCTGCTGAAAAAACATCTCTGGGGAACATGCCTCCGTTGTGCCGTCTGACAACAGCTGTGAGATACCATCGTCAGAGGACCAACAGAGAGACACATTTGCTGCTATTTCCTGCTCCCATTAATAATGGTGTCGTTGAATCAGATAAATCTCACAACTGTTCTAAAAAATGTGCAGTGTGTGGCTCCCTCAAAACAGATTAAGATTTACTGCTCTCCATTTAGATAACAGCTGATGAGGATAATGGGTTATCTCTGCAGGGCACTGTACAATTTTTACTCTTTCAGACTCCATGGAGCACCTTATTTTTATTCTCACATATATAACCAAATGTGTCAGAAGAAGAGAAAGGGAAACAGATAAATCATCCATATTTGAAGCACATTTATGGCTCAAGTAAAGAAAAGTGTACAAATTCCAGATTGTTCTCAAGGAAAATTATGGGTACGTGCACAGTAATGGAAGCTTTTCTTATCTGAGGTTTTATGTTGAATATCTTTTTTCCCCCATTTGCCATTATCAGACAAAAGCAGAAAACAATTAACTTTTAATAGTCCTTGAACATTCTCTCTGAGACTTCTCTATGTTTCTTCTTTAAAATAAAAGGCAGGATTTCACTGCTGTGTAATAGATGTCATATGTGTGGTTTGTTGCAAAGGTGAAAACAATTCCCATGACTGGAGAGTCTCATCTCGTCCCTGTTTAGAGCCTTTTCAGGTACGTTAAGAAACATCTGGAATGAAAAGCCAGCACTTGTCACAGATCCATTTATTTCCCTTCTTCAACAATGTTCATGTGCTTGCAGGGTGCATGGCTGGAAACCAAATCCGGTGGAGCATTTCTCACCTACACCAGCTGAAGACCGGCTTTGAACTGACGCGAGAGCCTGACCTGCATAACCTGTCTCTGGAGGCTTTGCTTCCCAAAGGAAAGCCATCCCTGCATGTTTGGGAGGAGACAAGCAGGTGACGGAAACCTGTTTCTGAAGGGTGGGGGGTTGGGTGTCCCGTGCCAGGGGATGTCAGGAAAGTAGTTATTACTGCATTTTTAAAATTTATTATTATTATTATATAAAAATATATTACATTATTATTATTATTAGTGGATTTTCCCCCTTCATCTGCCTTTCCAAAGTGCAACATGCAAGCACTAAATATCAAAAGTTGTCGGCTCTATCTGACTTACTTACAAGGTTTATGAAGATGTACTCTCGCGCTCATCATAGTGGTGCGTCAGCTGCTGAGGAGAAGAAAGGAAGGTGGCAGCCATGTATTTCTCAGAGTGTCTTGGAGACACAGCATCGTCACAGAGGTACCTCTTCAGAAACCTTCAGGAAGACAGCATAAAAATAACCTGACGCATGTAACATGGGGCTGGAAGGAGGAATGCATTTCCAGTTATAGAGATATCTCCAATGTTATATAGATAAGAAAAAATGCTTTTACAAATACATTAACAACAAAAAGAGAGCCAAGGAGAATCTCCATCCTCTGGTGGACACGGAGGGGAACATTGCCACGGAGGATGAGGAGAAGGCTGAGGTACTTAATGCCTTCTTTGCCTCAGTCTTTAGCCGTCAGACCAGTTCTCCCCAGGGTGTTCAGCCCCCTGAGCTGGAAGGCAGGGACGGGTCGCAGAAGAAACCCCCCACAATCCAGGAGGAAGCAGTTTACGCCCTGCTGAGCCGCCTGGACACTCACAGGTCTCTGGGGCCGGATGGGATCCACCCGAGAGCACTGAGGGAGCTGGCGGAGGAGCTCCCCAGGCCACTCGCCATCATTTATCAGCAGCCCTGGTGAACAGGGGAGGTCCCAGACGACTGGAGGCTTGCCAGTGTGATGCCCATCTACAAGAAGGGCTGGAAGGACGATCTGCAGAACGAAAAGCCAGTAGCCTGACCTCGGTACCGGGATTGATTATGGAGCGGTTCAGCTTGAGTGAGCTCATGGGCAAGTGCAGGACAACCAGGGGATCAGGCCCAGCCAGCGCGGCTTCATGAAAGGCAGGTCCTGCCTGACCACCCTGATCTCCTCCTGTGGCCAGGGGACCCGCCTGGTGATGGGGGACAGGCTGTGATGTTGTCTGCCTGGCTTTAGCAAGGCCTTGGACACAGTCTCCCACAGCATCCTCCTGGAGAAGCTGGCGGCTCATGGCTCACACAGGTGGACTCTTGGCTGGGTTAAAAACTGTCTGGATGGCCGAGCCCAGAGAGTTGTGGTGAACGGAGCTGAATCCAGTTGGTGACCGGTCACGAGCGGTGTTCCCAGGGCTCAGTGTTGGGGCCGGTCTTGTTTAATATCTTCATCAATGATCTGGACGAGGGGATCGAGGGCGCCCTCAGTGAGATTGCAGATGACACCAAGTTGGGCAGGAGTGTCGATCTGCTGGAGGGCAGGAAGGCTCTGCAGAGGGATCTGGACAGGCTGGATCCATGGGCCGAGGTCAGTTGGGTGAGGTTTAACAAGGCCAAGGGCCGGGTCCTGCCCTTGGGCCACAACAACCCCAGGCAACGCTCCAGGCTTGGGGCAGAGCGGCTGGAAAGCTGCCCTCGGAGAAGGCCCTGGGGGTGCTGGCTGACAGCGGCTGGACACGAGCCAGCGTGTGCCCGGGGGGCCAAGGAGGCCAACGGCATCCTGGCTTGTGTCAGCCATGGTGTGGGCAGCAGGAGCAGGGCAGGGATGGTGCCCCTGTGCTCGGCACTGGGGAGCCGCCCCTCGAATGCTGGGTTCAGTTTTGGGCCCCTCGGGACAAGAAGGACATGGAGGTGCTGGAGCGTGTCCAGAGAAGGGCAACGGAGCTGGGGAAGGGTCTGGAGAACAAGTGTGATGGGGAGCGGCTGAGGGAGCTGGGGGGGTTTGGTCTGGAGAAGAGGAGGCTGAGGGGAGACCTTATGGCTCTGTGCAACTGCCTGAGAGGGGGTTGTGGTGAGGGGGGTCGGTCTGTTCTCCCAAGTAACGAGAGATAGGACGAGAGGAAATGGCCTGAAGCTGTGCCAGGGGAGGTTTAGATTGGATGTTAGGAAAAATTTCTTTACTGAAAGAGTGGTCAGGCACTGGAACAGGCTGCCCAGAGAGGTGGTGGAGTCACCATCCCTGGGGGTGTTCAAAACACGTGCAGACGTGGCACTTTGGTACATGTTTTAGGAGGCCTGGGGGTGTTGGGGTGATGGTTGGACTTGATGATCCTAGAGGTCTTTTCCAACCTTAATAATTCTATGGTTCTATGATTGTATGATTTGGTGTAAACTGGCAGTTAAAACTGTCCCCAGAAATAACAGCTCAAACTGATTATGAAGTTGCTTGGACTACAGTTTCCATGGATGTTTTTCCTGCTTTTTGGCAGGGGGAGTTGTGATTCAATGGGCTTTACACAAGGCTGTGCACATCAGCCAGGAGCGAAGATGCTCCCAGCATGGCACAGCTGCCTGGCACCTGTGTGGGATGTGATGCACAGTAACCACAAAGAGGAGGTGCAGATTTGGTATACTGGAACAGGAACAGCAAGTTTGGCAGCTGGATGGTCCGGCAATGTAGTCATAGCCAGAGATTGCACCAAAGGAATCTGCGCCCACTGTGTAACTTATTCAGGCTGTTCTCGCTGCCCGTCTCATGTTTAAGCACAGCCACTGAACTGCTGAGTTGAGTAACATTCACCCCACTGCTGTGGGCAAAGCTGCCCTCCTCCAGGCCCTGCACAGGGACTTGTCACCCGAGGGCAGACCTGGCCAGGCAAGTCGGGGCAAGGACAGCACCGTGCACTCCTGCCTGGTCCTGGTTCTCCGTCACCCCCTGCCCCAGTGAACAACGGCCCTCCGTTTCCTTGCTCTTCCCTTTGCTGCCAGTGTCGTAGCAGGCACCCTGCTGAACTTCAAGCTATGGGCACTTGAGCCATCCCTTTCTGCTGAGGCTGAACCCTTCTCCAGTACACCGGGGTCATCGGTACCTGCCCATTGCCCAGCTGTGTAAGCCATCCCCCTCCTGTGCTGTGATCCCCACTGGGTCAGCATAATTCTTCATGCTTGCTTCCCCTGATACATGTGTTATTATTAGCTTCTTCAAGTACTTTAAATTATTTAACTTTAACTTACTGGGATGGAATTGTATCTTCTTGAAATAAGTAGAAAAATGTAGATTTCAGAAGGGGTAGGCTGGATTAAGACTACAACCGTCTAATTTGACCTCATGTGCAATGCGCTGTGAATTTCCTGTTCCTTTGGGTTGTTCCTATCCCGAGCCCCAAACTCTCAGGTATCATGTAGAGCCAGTCCCTGGAAACATCCAATCTACACTGAGTAACTCCTGCCAAAGGAAAATCCATAACTACTGGAAAAACTGGTCAAGGGCTAATTAGCATTTAAAATATAGTTTATGTCTAGTTATCTACTTCGAAATCATGGTTTTGAATATTGTAGGACACTGTCCAGACTTCATTAGGGTATAAATATAGAGTAATTTTAAGTAAGTTAGTAAGCTGGCTTTTCTGTGCATTTTTTTTCCCTAGGAATCCTTATCCAACAACAGAAGAAAAAAGGTAGAGGTGAAATATAAAAATTACACTTTATACTAGGATGTTGCAAAAGAAATCAAAGTAAAAATGTGATTCCAAGACCGTTAAGCAATATATTCACACTCCTGTGGGTATAATTTTACCTTCTCGGTGCTGGTGACTCCAGTAGCCAACCTTCATAACAATTTCTGGTTTTGTCTGGAGCTCACGCAAGTCTTGGAACTTAATTATAGTTCTAATATTTTTGCTAATGAATTTGAGCATAATTATGGAGTGGAGCGATTTCAGAGGTACTTTATGTGAATACTAATCACTCTTTTTAAACGCCTGCGTTGGTTAACTGAAAATACGGCTTCCACCCGGAGGGCTCTTGGAGTAAGTTCCGCAAGCCCTGCCGAGGCAGAGGGAAGGGGCACCGGGGAGCAGCGCCGGGGGCTGCGCCTGGGGGCATCGTCCCGCTGCAGGGGGCCATGGGGTGCAGCGGGGTGGCTGGCAGAGGGCTGCTGGCCGGGGCACCTGCCTCAGGCTGCCTGGCTGCTTCCAGGTCGCTGTCCTTGGAGCCCGGCTGTCTGCACGCAGCACGGGCCGGTGAGGGGATGCCCAGCCGCCGAGTCTGCGTGCCCGTCGGGAGAGGTGGGGTTCAGCCGGCACCCGCGGTGTGGGTGACCCGGTCAGGGGTTTCTCTCACAGCTGGCTGCAGCCGACCGGGACCTGACGCGCATGGCCAGGAAATAGCCCTGAAACTCTGCTTTCTTAAAATGCTGCTTTATGTGTGTGTGGGTATGTAAACATCCGTGCCTGCATGGACACAAGCATGTGCAGCACAACACCCCAGAGGCCCTGGACCTGGCACATGCCAGATCCCGACCCAGCCCTTCCTGAGACGTGTTCAGTGCCAGGACGTGAGTGTTGTAGTCAGGGGAGGAGGCGGCAGAGCATGGAGAACCTCACTGCTCGCCACGCTGGGGAGATGGGGGGACTCTTCCCCCTCCCCACACCGGCACAGCCCCAGGTGGGTCCTGGCTCTTCAGGGAGCATCACACCAGCAGAGACTTGCTTCCATCTGCAGGAGTACCAGGGTGGGGGCCAGCACTGGCGGGCTGCTCCTGGGGGGGAGCTGCAGGTCTCACCTCGGCAGCAGCGGTGGGTCGGCGTCCCAGTGCTGTGGAGCGCTGCCCAGCCACGGCGCTGCACGAAGCAGCCTGCACGAAAACGCACGTGAAGAGGTGATGGATGGATGGTCGATCTTCTGAATGATGTCTGGTGGAGAGAAAATAGAATCAGAACAGGGGGATGAAGGATTCAGAGGAGGCTCCAGCTGTCAAATGGGCCAGGATAACTTGAACAGAGAGCCTGAATTTTACAGTATCTGCACAGTTAATAAAATCAACAGAATTCTGTTCCTCCAGGCAAAAATAACATTGCTGCTTCTCTGCCTCTTTTTCATGTCTCATTTTGTGCTTGCAAGACATTCCAGGAGTCTGAGACATGACATTTCTCTTCATATGGTCTCTGTCTTAAGGCAAAATTTAACCTCTTGGAAAGGTTATTGATTTGAGAAGTTTTGCAAAGATCAATACAAATGACACCCATTATTAAAATAGAAGATTATGGGTTGCACTGAATTAATGTAATATCCATATTGAGATGTGTTTTCTTTTTTTCAAATAATTTAATAAAGTTCAGATCTCCTGTGAGAGAAATAATTAATTGAGCAAAATGTTAATTAAGGAAAATTATTTTTTCACAGCACAGTTCTTCTAATGAAATATTACTGAGCTGAAATGACTGAAGTTTAACTTGATTAAAACTGGTGTCAGTGTTTGCACAGTCTCACAGTGTGTGGACTCCTTGTGCCGGGCAGAATTAGAACCTCGCTTAGAGATGATGCCATTGCGAACAGCCTGCAATCACTTCTTCAGCCCTTCTGCACAGTGACAAATGGGAGATACATATTTGCAACCTTATGTTTACTTCATGGTTATTTAAATCTGAAACCATTTCCTGTCCCTCATTCGCATCATCACACTTACTGTTATGCAAAATATATCAGATACGGGATGTGTTTCCATATGTGATTTATCTGGATTCCTGTAGCTTAGCTTACAGTGGAAAAATGAACATGCATACACAAACATATATACACACACACACACGTGTGTATTTTTATATATATATATATATGTACATCTATAGAGAGAGTAGACTACAGTTTGTGCTGAAGCTGGGAATTTGCTCGGTAGCAGACCACAGTGCTGTGCGCAGTGATCTGTCCGTACCTGGAGGGTTTCTGTGCTGGGGCACACAACAGCAGAATGCTGCCTTTGCTCGCTTCTTGCAGAGCTCTGACCTGTGCAGGGGCTATGTTACACCTCCGCCCTGTGTCTGCCTGAGCGGACAGAGCTGGGGAGGCCATGAACAGCTGCTCCTGCAGCTGCGTGCAGGTTTCACCGCGGCGCACTGGGGCTTGCGATTATTTCCTCCCTTGTGCAGTATGAGACCTGTACTCTTCTAGATTGCATTTTCCTGTTGGAGTCAAAGACGCCTCATTTTGCACAGAATAACTGCTTCTTACTACTATTTGTCTACAAACAGTGCTTGTTGCTCACATAGCTAAAGTTAAACAAGTCAGGCATAGCCACTTGGGCACTAGACAAATTGCTGCTGCAGTTCAAGTAAGTTCAGGAAAATTTCAGACAGAGCAAGCCTGACATGCCCCAGCCCTGAGGTCCTGTAAACTCGGTACAAAGCCTGTGGCAACAGCAGTAGTGTACTACTGGGTTACAGGGCTGCAGGAGAAATACAGTCCGGATGTGAAAACTGGCGAGGCCTCAAGGTGTGCGAACTGGGAACTGCGCGTTATCTGTGTGGTCAGAAAGGTGGGACTTCAGCTGCTGTTTGTGCGCCTCGGAGCACGGAACATTCGTCCCCTGCCAACGACCCCTCAGTGCAGTACTCGCCGTGTCCTGGCGACTGCTTAGGCCAGTAAACACAGAAATACGGATGGTGGGGAAAGGCTGCACAACCATGGAAACACAACTAGCTGGAAGTGTGGAAACATTGTCATTATCCATTGCCATTGCCACTGAGATCCACATGCACAGCACATGGGAATTTGCACCCCTAAGAGCTACTGACCTCGCCCAGGAAAGGCTGGGCGATGAAACCCAGCAGGGCACCATGGAGCAAAGGGAGGGTAGCAGGTTCATCAGCACTGGTCAAAGCAGCAGCCACCCTGGCCCTGCTGAGGCTGGCACTGAATGACGGTGGAGATGTCTTAGGCAATGTCTTACAAAGCTTCCAGATCGCTGGAAAAATTAGAGATAAACTGGTGTTTATTTTGAGCTTTGTTTTGATCTTATCAAAATAGGGCACAAGTAGAAATTCCCTCCCGCTGCTAAGGGCAGTTCAGCTTCCCAGGTTACACACAACAGAGGAGCAGAGACGTGCAGTACCCGGTGTTCTTAGCCAAACACTGCAGAAAAACCATGTGTGTACGGAAAGCAAATAAGACTTGGAAATGTACTTGATCTGTTATGGTGCAGAATGACACACAGGAGGAAGAGTTTAGAAAATTTCATGTAATATTATTTTGACTTGGAATAAATAGATGAACCTTGTGGAATTTAGCTTCTTTGAGCTGTAATCCATCAGGTACTTGCTTTCCTGCAGCTATTTTGTTCTCATCTTGCAATTCCTGTGATTCCTCCTTGGACTCTTGTGCAATATAGCTCTCTCTACCTTAGAAACCTCAGAAGCTCTCCTCCCTTAGCTTTAACACTCCCCGTCCTGCAGTGCCCTGTTGCCTTGTAAACCTATAGGTCCGCTCTTATTTGGGTAAATGGCGAGTAAATGTGCTTTCAAATATGAGGGGTGGCGGTAGCAGAGGCTGCGAATTATCAGGCAATGGATTCCTTCTGGCTGCTTCTCTGTTGATGTCTGTGCCTCAGCACATTTGCCCTAATTCCTGTTGAGGCTCAGGCACAATAAGCATGACCCCTTCCCTTCCCTTCCCTTCCNAACTTATTCAATGTTTCTTCCTTTTAGCACTGCCCCATCACCATTATCCTTTTTCAGTATCCTTTTATTCTTTGACCCCTTCCCTTCCCTTCCCTTCCCTTCCCTTCCCTTCCCTTCTTTTTTTTCCCCTCAAAAATTGTTGCTCATATCATTTATGAGGGAAAAATTTTTGAGGCAAGATGAGTCATTGCAATTTATTATTTAGGAGACAGCTACAGTTTTGGGATCAGTGGCGAGCCTGTGCTTCCCTCTGCTTTTCTGTTTGATGGGCAGAGGGGAGGCAGCGAGCAGCTCACCTGCGGCCAGCGACACCACAGTCGGGCTGGAGCTCGGATGCGGTGGCTGGTGGAAATGCTGCCGTCTTCAGACCGCAGTTTCCTAGGGCCAAGCTGGGCTCGGCAACTGGTGTTCTCTCAAGTGAATTATATTAAGCCAGTGAAAGCTCAGAACCAAAGGCTCGTCTGTAACTTTCCATCTCTGAAAACATGGCAAATTGTGGCAGAGAAACAAATGAAGAAGGTGAAAATGAAAATAATTCTCCAGCAACCAGCTGATGCAGTTGTACCGGGAGCTTCTTCCAGAAGAAGGACCCCAAGCCTCAGGGGTTTTCTGTCTCCCTTTTAGCAGTTACCAGCCATAAGCACTGAATTAGAAGAGCCTTTCAGACATTTGTGAATACTTAGGTGCTTTTCCTTGATTTGTGAAAACTTAAGCCAGCCAGCCAGAGGGAGCATTATGCCTGCATGGTCAGCGAGGATGTGCGTGCCAGAGAGGGAGCCGAGTGCTCTCAGGAGAAGAGAATAAACAGAGAGCAGCCTCCTGCTCTCCAGGGAATCCTTCCCAAAGCACTCATTGAATGACTGCACGGGAGGATGACTAGTTGGGGATGCTCCCAGATAACGGGTGCACAGAAGTGCCAGCTTATTTATGATGTAAAACTGAGAGCACCAGTGGGTCAAACCCAGCCCCTGCGGACCAGCTGCCTCTTAGCAACTGGACCAGTTCAGGCGCACACTTCTTTGGCAGTTTAATCCGAAGGGAAACTAGCTTTTGTGTGCAGAGACCCCATGGGAGCCAGCGCTGCCCGCTGCGCGCAGTGCAGCCCCCTGCGGACCGCTGGAGCCCCCTCCCAGACGGAGCTCCTGAGGCAACCCCAGCATGCCCACTGCGTTCGGAGGTCTGCAGGCACCGGTGTGACATTTGCACGCTGGCACCCTCGGGCTCTGCGGGTGCTGCCGGGCCGCTGGCAGTGCGCGCCGTCCAGAGCCGAGCCAGGCTGTGCTCAGCAGTGCTGGCAGCTGCACTGCGGCGTGAGCCACCACCGCCGCAGGCACGGCTGCACTGGGCGGCACTGCCCCACCCCGCTTGCATTAAGAGTATTTACTCTTGAAAAAGAACGCAAAGGTTCGGACAGGAATTAATAATTATCAATAATCAAAATATGTAAACGGATAAATAAATGCATCGGCCACTGGCTAATGCAAAAGCACACATCCACAGAGAGGTGTGCAAGGGCACGTGCACGCCCTCGGGCAGCAAAGGCACGCTCTGGTACTTTGATGCCACGCTTTGGCGAGTAACTCCAGAGATAAATTCCTATTTCTCTTATTTGGTGGTAGCAGTGTCTGCACAGGGTGATGTGTAATGAAAGTGAAATGAACTCTGAGGATAAGGCACTTAGCAGATAGCTAGAGAAAGAGTATTTCTTTGATTTTAGACAAATCCTCCCTTCAGCGTTCTGCTTTTGATCTTCGCATGGAAGGATAAGTTTTATGTAAGACAAATGTCTATCAAAGTTTTATTTAAAAAGCATGCTTTTAACAGAAGGTGGCACACTGATTAGGCTTGACATTTGAAGCAAGGCAAACTAAACAGCGCAGGAATGCAGACGGATTAAAGTGAGGTCTCACACAAAAACTGTTGCTGTTTTATTAGGCAAGCGTAGCCTTTTAGGCAATGAAGTTTGGGTGCTATTAATCTATGCTGACAGATAATGGTTAATATTTGGGCAGTTGTGATTTTTTTCTGCTGTCTTTTCTGGTTAATAGAGCATGACTCAGTGCACAAAAGATTCTTCAACAGTTCTACTCAATGTAATTTTGGGAACAAATAATAGTTATCTCTTGGAAACGCTGTGTCTAGCTCTTGGGGACCATTTGAAAAGCATCATTTACAGTCATAACTGAGATGGTTCAGAGCTCCTGGGAGCTAAGGATGCAGAACCAGCTGCTCAGGGCCTGTATCACCACACCAGCAAACTGCAGCTCTGCAGAGCTGGGAGGAGAGCCTGGGAAACAAGCAGACCCCTGCGGGCTGGGGAGTGAGGGCTGCAAGCGATGAGGGGACTCTTCTACCTGGTTACCACGACTGCCCTCATCAGGCCTACGTCCATCTCTCAAAGCAACAAGAGCAAGGATGGAGCGGAGCAAATTCCTTGGAGACAGGCACGACCCTCTGATGCGTGTTTAGTCCAGATGGAGAGTTCTTCTGTCTTACTCTGTGCTTTGCAAACCCATTGCAAGGTTGCTGTCATTTCTGAACTATTTCAGCAGTTCAAGGAACCGTGAGAGAGAGTCTCAGTGATATATTACATTTCTTGTTGATTACTATTTCCTTTTGTCCAGTTCAACATCTTGCCTAGCAGCCAGAAAAGCCAAAGAGTAGCCTGCTGTGTGCAACTGGGTCAGGTCAGTCAGAGGAGACTTTGCACCACTGGAGTCATTCAGCACTGCCAACACACTTGGACGGCAAGCCGAGGGCTGGAGCAGGCGGCTGGGGAGATGCCCAGTTTCCTTTCCCAGAAAGAAGGACCTGACTGACCCACAGCCATAACGTGCTCCTGCCCTTCCCCAGGCTGCCTTGTCTGTCAGTGCATGGCGCCGGTGAAATCACAGCGAGCCGAGCTGCGCATGGCTCAGGGTCTGGTCAGGGGCTCCTGACCGTCCACCCCTCTGATGAGGGTGGCTGGGTTAGCCTGCCAAGACAGTCTCTGAGCTGCTCTCCATCCAGGGTAACGGCTTTTTTAATACATGTGCTAATTTTAAACCAAATGCTCTTCCCCCATTCCACCACTGTTTCTGCCCAGGCAGGCAAGTGTGAGTGCAGATATGAATATTTTCTCACTCCCTTCCTACCTCACCTCCCCTGGGGGCTCAAGGACTAAGCAGTACTGTGAGGGCTAAATAATGGCAGCATTGAAGACCATGCAGAGCATCCAGGTTCTTGTTAAAGAAGTGGGTCCTCGGTCCTTGGACTGGAATTGCTAACGGCCCTGTATTGAGATAATAATTGTGGCAAACTAAATATCCAGCCATTAGAGGCCAGGATGAATTATAAGAGACCAAAAGTACATTAAATGTCAGGCAATGGTATCTGGGTAAAATCTCTGGTCCCTCATAATTAAATAAAGGATTCTTTGAATCAGGAATGGTAAAAGCCAAGTTTTAAACAGGGCTGACATTAAAGCGGTAGTCAGGATGCTTTGTCTGTGCAGAGCGATGAGGTCCGAGCAGGGAGAACCACGAAAACGTCTCGCAGGGAGGCACGACCTCATTCAGCATGGAGACGCAGGGCTGCCGGGGCGCTGGCGCCTGCCGGTGGGGCGGGCTGAGCCCCGTCCTCTGCTCCTGGGGCTTATTCTGGAGTGTGATGGCCGGGGCGCTGACTCCTGCCACACGTGCAGGGACAGGCACGGAGCACAGAGCAGGCAGCGAGGAACCCTCAGACCTCCTTGTCCTCTCCCAGGGGCTCACCCGCCAGAACTGCTTCAACAGCATTTTCAAATACTGTTAGCTAAAAACAAGGAATGGTAGGAGAGAGTTTTGCTCTGTTTGCTCCTGCGGGGAACGGCCAAGGCAGCTGCCCTCTCCCGGTGTGGGTACCACCCATTGGAAAAACCCTCCTCACCCGGCTGTGATGGGGCTGGGGAGGGGCGGGAGCCGAGTGAGAAAGCCTAGCTGTGCAAAGCTGTTCTCCTGGCATTGATAAATGTGATGAGAACTTGATGCTGGGGTATTTGCATGAGATCAGCTCTCCAGAGACAGCAGCTGGCAAACAGCCGGTGCATTTCCAGGGCCATCAGATGCAGCAGGTTGCTGCTCCGGGACCGAGCATCGACGGAGATGCAGCAAGTGCAGTCTGTGACCGGCATGGTAAACACCACCAGCCGCTGCTGCTGGAAGTAAAATCCCTAATAAATTGCTTGAAGAGCACTTGAATGCCAGAGTAATGATGGAGGTGGGAACATCCTTGCTAATTACAGAAAGAGTGGGCTGCCCTGGGAAGCAGAGCGGGCAGCGCTCCTCCTCCAGACTTGTGCTGTAAAATCAAACATTTCCCTCGCTGCCCAGAAACCCTCCTGTTTCCTAATGTCTTGCGTGGAAGGAATAACACATTGGAACAAAGTCACGGCTGCAACGACTGTACCTATGGCAAAAGATGAGGAAGGACAGGGGGTGTGCTCCTGACCCAGGAGCGCGTGTCAGCCCCGCAGCGTGCCCAGGCCACGCTGGCTGCACGGCTGCGGATCAGCCGCAGCGCGGGGGACGCAGGAGGGCTCGTCCAGGCAGAGCTGGGGGTGGCCGGCGGGGAGGCACTGCTCAGGACTGCACCCTGTTATGTGGCACTACAGACAGAAATGCGAACAGGACTCCTGCTTCACAGTGCGATATATACACGAGGAGTATTTGCATATGAGATGTGGGTATAAGACCGAGAGGAAGAAGAAGGCGAGGGAGCTCAGCTCTCAACTCTTCATTCAGATTTTTGGGGAGAGTCTTCAACTGTGCTTCCCACCCTGGGCACAGTCCAAAGACTGTGCACTACTGTCTGAAATTTTTAGCAACATAAAAATATGAATAATGAGCAAAATTTGATTTAGTATTGATTTAATTAGAGGGCTTTAATACTGGTTTAATAAAAGAGAGTGTCTGTGCCATATGCTTACCTAGTAGAATTAGTCGTTTGGTCAGAAGAGAGACTCCCGAAGGCATTCCTGCCCAACCTGAAAAGCAAACCCAAACAGCTGCTGGTCAGCAGCTCGGTATGCTTCAGCCAATTGTTTCCTGAAAAAAAAAAGAAAAAAATGATGATGATCTTACAACAGCTGGCAGGAGATGCCCACCAAGGGTTGCATAATTCTACAGGAAGGCGTAAGGTACAGCTAGTGCAAGGCTGGCATTTTACCCCACGCACAGCAGTAAGACCTGAATGGAGAGTGGTCCAAACCCTTTAGGACTACCTGAACTACATTGCTTTTGAAGAAAAAATGCTCTGTATTACAGCAAATCACTAGGAGGCAGCCCTGCTGCCAAAGAAAGATGCAGTCTCTGTCCTTCGTGACTGGGTGACGCGTATTTGCTAACACATTCTTGCCTGGCAAGGCGTTGACCTTCAGCGGGTTTCTGAGCCCAGACACTCCCCCTGCAAATCCAGACCAGGCGCCTCATTGTCCATCATCTCCAGCTCAGTGGTGCGGACAGGCAGACTCAGCTGGGGGGCAGCATCCCACCCCAGGGCACGAAGCTGCCAGCCCCCCGCTCCATCTCCCCGCTGGTCCAGCTTAGGGCAGCTGCAGCAACAGCAGCCTGCGGGGAGAAAAACCGGGGAAAGGAGAACCAGGAAACCCGGCTCCAGCCCAGGCACTGCCTCGAGTACGGGGTGGATGGGGAAGGATGCTGCAGGGTGGGGAGCTGATGGCCCTTCCTCTGGGAGCTGCTGGGGAGCGCCGAGCTCAGGGAGTTCCAGTCCTGGCTCTGCAGGGAGCAAGGCTGGGGGGAAGGGGCTGACCCGGGAATGCAGGGACCCTGCAGAGGTGGGTCCGGCCCGCCAGGATGCGGTTATCCCCAGGCTGAGGATCCTCATGGATTTCCTGGGAAACAGGACTGCGGGAGAGCACGCTTGCTGCTTGTGCAACTGGATGGCACTGCCTTCGTTTTCCGTACGGCTGTGCCTGATCCTGAAGGGCTCTGGTTTAGGCTGAATAGATGGTTTCTGTCAACATGAAAGAAATGCTTTCTGAATTTCATTTCAGAGAGAAAAATATTGTTTCCATCCAACTTATTTTTGCTCCTCAGGTTTGGCAGCTAAACTCAAAAGCCATTTTTGTTCCCAGATTCCTAATTACAAAGTCTCCTGCTGGGGCACATCAAAATATAAACAACAAGAAAGACCTTCACATTGGACATGTGCCCAGGACACACAAATACTGACATCAGAAAAAGATTCAGTGCTGGATTGATTCAAGAGCAACACTGACTTGTTGCTTCTCTGAGTTTCTGGCATCCTCTCATTGCCACGGAGGCAATCTCTTCCCTTTCCCTCCTCTGTTTGCTGCCTTTTATCCTATTACTTATCTTTACTCGGCAGTGGGTGCATATTCATTGCAGAGGCAATAGAAAAGGAAGAAAATTAGACTTTTGGTATGCATTTCCATGCTGTGCTCGTAAACTGCTTCTGTGATTGCCATAATAATAAATTAATAACCAAAGAGAAATAGACCAAAGAGGGTTTTGCCATGTGTTGGGTGTACTATAGCTACGCTGGAGAAGTTGTACGCTTAGAAATTAAAATAAGCCCTTCAGTATACTACTCAGGTGTTGCTTTTAATTACAGGCATTACTGAAATATTATATTGATTTTATTTCCAAGTCACCAAAACTACATTTTTTTCTGCAAGATGCTTTTAGCGAATGATTAATATAGAGCTCTTGGAGAAATCATGTTTCTTTGTTAACCTATGCATGTGTTTTCAGTTTATCTCCTATTACAATAATTAAAAAAAAAAAAGATGTACCTGCTTATCACTATGCAAATCAATTTATCATTAATAAGTAAGGCACATTTTTGGTTGACTAAGGCTGGCAAATATCCTATTTCCATTTCATGAGACGTGCATCCTCCGAAATGTATATTAAGGGGAGAATACTCACTGCATCGGTGTTCTCCATTCTCTGGCACTAACCAGTCTATTGCCAGTCTAGATTTGGGGAAAATCAGTTTAACGTGGAAGAGAGTGTTGGAACTGTTATTGACTATTTTTTGTCTTGATTTTTGTTGCTATGGGAACAGCCCCTTCTTATTCTTAAATCATTTGATCATACCGTTTCCTATTAAGCAGATTTACGTTGCTCCCGCAGTTTCAGCGTCGCCTTGCCGGTAACAGCCCCTCCCAGCCATCGCTGGCTCTGCGCTGCCCCAGGATTTCTCATTTCTTCATTGCAACAGAAAGCTAAAGCTGTGACATCTCCCCCAAGCCCCTTGGCCTTCGCAGCGGTGGCGGCGCAGCAGGACGTGTCAAGCTCCTCGGGCTGGGCTGCGAGGTGCCCAGCTCGGCAGCGGGGTTCCCCAGCCGGGGACACGCCAGCACCCCCAGCCCCGGCACCCAGCGCAGCTGCCTGCGAGGGGAGGGGGCAGCCTGGGCTCGCGCAGCACGGGCTGGGGGCTATAGTGCTCTCCTCATATTTGGCTCTGTTTGGCATGAACTGCCCCAGGAAAAGACAGAAACAGGGAAGACGAGCCTGTGAAAGCTGCACACGACTTGGGCGGGGGGTGTCTGTGCTTCCTCTTCCCCGGGCAGCCCAGCACCTTTCCCATGTGCGCTGAGCCCGCACGTTCTCTGCCCAGCTGCTCCCTCTCTCCTTCCAGCTGCAGCCTGGGAGGGGATGGCGCTTCTGCTGGGGGTGGCAAAGCATGCCGGTGATTTTCCAGGGGCACAAAGCTCCTTTGGGGTGGGCAGGGTGGCTGCCTGGCCCCAGTGGGGACTCACACGGCTTGAACACCACCGGCACTGCCCGTCTCTGGCGTCTGGGGGGCTCACGCCTGCCCCTGGTGTCTTTGCACACGGGGAGGGCTCTGCGTGGAGATGGCGTGTCGCCAGCCTCAGCAAAGACCTGTGTGCTGCTTCTGGCTGGGATAGAGTTGATCTTCTTCACAGTCGCTTGCCCGGTGCTGTGTTTGGGACCTGTGCATTAATCAGCGTTGAGAACACAGGGGGGTTTTAGTTACAGCTGAGCAGCGCTTGCACAGCATCGAGGGCTGTTCTGCCCCTGCCCCTGCCCTGCCAGCGAGCAGGCTGTGAGAGAGGAAAACAGGGACTTTGGTTTTGGACCTAGTGGTCACTGGGGTCCAGATTCTGCTTCATCCAGTGTTTGTAAAACTTTTGGGTAAAAATCTGGGGTTTGTTCTCTCCTTCACCTCTTCCTATTATTATTAATCTCAAATTAAGATCTACCAAGCCTCTTGGCCACCAACCCACGGACAGGTCTTGTGGTAAATGGAGGAAAAGGAAGAAACAGCGCCTTGAACATGCACTTAAGGCAGGCAGATCCTCAACAGACAGGTCTAGCTTTGTTCGTTTTGGAAAACGGTTATGCTGTGGGCTTTAGGGAAGTATTTTCTTTGGAATGTGAGGTTTGGTCAGCGGCGTGTGCAGTACGCAGTGCTCCTCATTTATTTGATCAAACACTAGAGAAGACAGAAGGAGTACTTGGACTAAATTGTATAAATCTTGTTTCACTTCCCTATGAAGACTGGCAATCCCTTTGTCAAGCTTCTGAAAAAAACAGAGCATCAGTGTTTGACAACAGTTCTGATTGCTGAATAAATGCTGGTAATTATGTTATCAGTTTGTCACAGTTTATTACATTAAAAATCCTCTCCATTATTCAAGACACACCTGTGCCCATTGTTTTTGTCTCAGGCTTGTTAAAGTTTTCTCAAGTGTTCTAACAGTAGGTGTAGGCTTGCCTTTATATTTTTGTTGTTTCTACCTCACAGCTGATGATTAATGTTCTTATTTATCATCACATTCCAGTCAGAATCTGGGCTGATGAATGTTGCTCTTTGTAGTTCGCCTCCCACTCACAAATTCTCAGCTTGATTCTAATGCTGATAATCTTAAACCTGGGACTCCTCATTTACACACGGCTCTGTTCACGTTGCTTAATGGTTGCAGCAATTAACTTTGTTTTCACTGACTCCTCTTGGCTACTCTCCTGCTTTTAATGCAAATTTGGTATGACAAGATACTTATGTGTTTAGAAAAATAGACTAGCAGTGTGAGGAGCTACCTTTCTGAAAAATCAGAAGTTATGCGTATCTCACAGTTTTATGTACTGAGATTATGGTCAGGTTAACATTACTGAAAAGCTTTAGGAGCCGGTGTCTAGCAGGCCCAGATGCAAAGTCTCATAACTTGCCCTCAGGAAAAAAAGAACCAAACCAGGAAAAAGCAGGAGGAAACCTCTTCATTTAACAGCAGGGAAACGCTCGCCGAACTTTGCACATAACATGCACTTCGCAGCGGTGACTGAGGCGCGTATGAGGCGGGCTGGACGCAGGAAGGAAGGGTAGGCAATGAAGCAGGAGGTGCAGCACGGCGGCCGTGGGGGCCAAGGGGCGCCTGCGACCTGCGTCCCCGGGACAGCGCGGTGCTGGGCGGCAGCTTGGCACCCGCATCCCCTNCGTGCGCTGGCAGTGAGCCTGCCCACAGCCTGGCCCCGGGACGGTGGGTCGCATCTGTTGGCGAGGGTCCGGCATCCCCCGGCCGCGGCCCCGCCACGTGGAAACGGGCACTCTTCTGCAAGATGCGGTCTGAGAGCAGGGGGTTCACAGGCCTCCTGGAGAACGAAGATGACAGACTGAGCCTGTGACAAGCTGCTGACTTCAGCTCCTGGCTCCCCCCCCCGAATAAACCACTGGCGACGTTGGAAGGGGAGCGCAGCACAGAAGGGACCTGTTCGCTGAGCTGGCACCGACTGACCGTGCAGGCACAGCTAAGCTTCTGGGGTTGCTCCCCTGTGTTAGGGATGCAGAGGAAGCAAAACCTTGGTGTAACTGAGGACTGAAACTGATAAAGCAAGCTAGTCATTTCAACAAGACACATGAACATTGCCATGAGCACGGAGAAAAGGACGTCTCTTCCACATCAGTATTCAGCTGCTCAGGGGCAAAGTGTCCTATTGCTCTCCTGTGAAGCAACTTATACATTATAATATTAGTTGCTAGTTATAATTTTTATTATACCTATGTATGTATTAGGGTTCTAATAGGAACAAGAGATACACAACCATTAAAACTAATTAATCATTTTGCAGTACGGCTTTACTCATTTATTCTAATCTAACATAAACAATGCTTCTAATACGATGTTATCAACTAATCTATTTCTTCAGCCTCACCTGAGAGATAGAAGTTCAAGCAGCAGAGAGTCTTTTCTCTTTTCCCTGCAGAGGTCCCAGGCACTGTGCACGACACTGTGCGGCAGGGAGACTGGAATCATGTAGAGATTGCTGAGCCGCATTCCACTGCGTTTAACTCGGTGCTACCATGCATGAAGTCCAGGAGGAGCTGGCACAGAGGGCTTAACTGGCCGTGGAGCTGAAGCTGAGCTGGGGAGATGCTCAGCCTTCAGAGGGCAGACACTTCTCCGGGGGCCCTGGATCCAGTTTATGGCCTCTTGCCAAGATGAGCACCAAGCGCAGCTCTGCTTGCTTCTGGGCTCAGGGTGGGACCAAAGGTTTTGTTCTGGCTATGGCAAAAGTTTGAAAGCAAGTGTCAATGGACATTTTATTGAAACTAAGGGCAACTTGTGTGTAAATTTCTAATTTTCATGCGTGTTCCTTTATCCTGGTCAATACTCATACACTAATTTTGCATTAATATGCAAAACACAGAACACATACAGAGGAATGAAGAGCGTGTAGGTAACCCCCATTTCCAAGCACTACAATGGTCTAACTTTTTTTTTAATTTCTCAGAACATAGAGCTTCTTGGAGTAGTATTCTTCGGTGCCCCTTGTAGGTAAGCAAATGCATAACGAAGAGGAGAAATAAAGAAGCAGAAAACTCTCTCTCAGTGGTGTCACCCGTTTTCTCCTGGAGTCCTGTTTGCAGTACAGACGGTGGGATGCACCCAGGAGGCACCTGTGTGCAGAGCACGCACCGGGTCAGAGCATGCACACAGGGTACCTGCTGCTCCTGTGTGCGTGCACGGCGTTGTGCCCTCTCCCAGCCTGTCCCACGCTTGCCCGTCGAGCATTGCTGGGATTATTCGGCTTAACACCCCTCGTGCTTTGTGAAACCATATGCCTCTGCAGCATTATTTTTACATCACCATGTTAGGCCCTTGAGCCGGAGATACCTTCAGCAGTGGTACCGTCAGACCCTGCTGTACCTGTCATGGCTCTTCCGAGTGGCTGTCTAGGCTACGGAGAGCTCAGAGACCAGAGCACGTGCCCTTGTGCAACTGTGCGTGCGCGGGAGGGACAGGCAGTGAAGAGGAAGGATAAGGGTTAAGCCAACAACTTCAAGCTGATATGGGGCAGATAGAGCAATTCTCACCTTTTGTACCAAGATCAGGCTGCCAGGATCCTGCCCACCCCAGTCAGCCTGAAGGTGTGTGCTTGGACTAGGCTAGAGCTGGGGTGGTTGTTCCTGGGTGAATGCCTGCACTGACACCACACTCCTCACGGCTGCTGCTCCCCTCGGCAGCCCCGTCTCACCCGGGCTGCGTTGTGTACCCGCAGGCGCTGGCGGGGGCCGGGGAAACGTACCGGCTCTCACAGCGTGTTAAATCTTGGCTATCAAGGGCCTGTCTGTAGGTTCTAATGAATGAGACGAAACAAAGCCTCAGAAGGCAAAGAGAGGAAAATGAAATGCAGGAGCATATCGATTGTAATATGAAGAGTGGGTGTTGGATAGTACCAGATACTGCCAAGGGGGTTTTCACTAAGGTTTTTGTGACACGGCACATAAGCAGCTTTCGTCTGGGCATTTGGTCCTCTGATTAAGAAGGGAAGTTGTCCTTGCTTTAAAACTTGCTTTTGATAGGTTTAATCCTAACTCTGATGTGTGTCCTTACACCAAATTCAATGACATGTCTGTGTCGTGGTTATGACAAGGCGTCTATGAAATGATGATGCAGTGGTAACTACATAGATAAATAATGCATGCAGTGCAACAGAATAGCAGCAACCCCCGTAACCTCTGTTCAAGCAGTAACGAACATTGGTATGCACAGAGAGCTTGGGATCCTGGCTGCTTGACCAGAAAATTCATGAAATGGCAAGTATTGAGAGTCTGATCTCTTCATGACCTCCTGCAATCTCCTTCAAATTCTTCGCAATCTTGTCTGTTACCTGTCTGGCTCTTTGCACTTGCCATGTGCTCTTGTTAGAAGGAAGAGAATAAAAAAAATCGTTTTCCCCCAGGAACTCATGAGCACAATTTTGCTGCATCAGCTTTGTGATAAGTTGGCTTTGGGAAACAACTGACAGTATATTTCTCCTGCTGTATTTAGGTGAAAATCAGCTGTGTCTCTTAACTGAAATGTTTTAAGCTTGTCTTTGTCAGGTAATAAAATTGTGTTACTTTTTATAACTAAATGCCTTGTGATATCTATTTCAAAGACTGACATTTCTAATGCACCAACACCCTTGAGCAGAAAAACCCCTATTCAATTTCAAGTGCAAGTTCATCCACAGAAGTTTTAAAGATCTAAGAAAAGGTCGATAAGGACACTGGCAGAATGATGTGGATGCTCCATGCCTTCTCCGTCCAAGACACTGTTTCAGCAGAGGAGAAAGGGGATTTGACATCCAAGTTCATTTACTAAAGCTAATAATCTTAGCATTTCATACATAGTGGGAGTTTACAGGTTGAAAGCAATCTCAACAGGGAAGCTTGAAAAAGCAGTTAATTATAATAAAATACCTCTGATAGAGTCTTCAGTTTTGAGCAATTTTCTACTTTTTCTGTGTATCCAGGTCTGAGGTTGGTGCCCTTTACTGGAATTCCTGATCACAGATTTTATTTTGTGCATTTACACAAACAGTTCCTGTTAGGTCTATTTATCTATTTATTTATATTTGTATGAAATGCCTCAAATTTTTAACTTTATGTTAATGCTAACCAACGTCATCTGCCAATTTTCAGAGTCTGCTGGTGTTCTTGGCCCCTTTGAAAGGTCTGTCTGCATATTTAATGCACAGTTTTTCCTCCTCGGATGCTGTTCACGCCCTGACTTTATTTTTCTGAGGCTGGCTGTCCAAAGGGCAGAGGCAGCTCACGGAGGGCGCCTGAGGCAGAGCTGCAGGGCAGCGCTGGGCTCTCGCCGCGGGAGCTCCACGTTGTAGGCGGGGGCGCCAGCTGCGGAGTCCCCCGTGGCTGCGGGCCCAGGGACGGTTGTCCCCTAACAGTCCTCCCCTGACGGCCTCTGAGCCTCAGAAGAAATGCTGATCTTCATCTGATGATGATCCTCATCGTCTGAGCCTGGTGGGATTGTCACAGGACGGCATCCTCCGCGTGCCGCACCGGACAGCCACACCACCGCCCTTAGGCTCTGCTCTGTGGCCGGGAGAGGCGAGCAATTCGCCCATGCCGTTGGCAGGTGGATCTGCGACGGGCTGTTGGCTTTGGCCCTCTGGTCTCTGGCGTGGGCAGGCAGTGACCAGCAGAGCCCTGCCAGCCCCGATGTTCTGCTGCTGGGCTGGGGGTGACCTGTCCTGTCACAACAAACAGGTCCCAAAAAATAGGACCAAAAATGAGGGTGAAATCATTCCTCACAGAACAGATGGGTCTGGAGCAAATGCAGGCCATGGACCAGTCCCAGCAGGCAACTGGACAGAGCATCCCTGCCCTGGATGCAGACCCTGTACGACAGTTTAGCATTAGGAGCGGCGCCCACATCGTGGCTTACAGACTCAGTGCCAGAGAACAGTCCTGAGCACGTTTACCTTCCGAAGACAGGCATACCTGTCCCTAAAGTGAAAACAGAAAGATGTGTTCAACCTTCTGCTGCGCTTTGCTGGGAAGGACACCTGTGCTTGTGGACTTCACAGGAGTGTGCCTGAGCCAAGCCCTGGTCCAGACCCCCCAGGAGAGCAGGACGCTGTGGACGGCAGCTGGAGCTGGCGAGAGGCAGCCCGTATTGATGTGAATGTCTCCGTAAGCTGCACCCTAGTTCTGACGTGTGGGCTGGCTGGAGGAGAGCGACCGACCTGCGGCAGTGACGGCCCTGGTGCAGCAGAGGCGATGGTGAAGGCTGGCCCCTCTCCTGCAGCGACCTGCTTCACGCCAAGAAGCACCTCCAGGCAGCCTCGGTTGACACCAGCTTAGGAAGCTGCTCCTGCAGGGAATTTAGCACTGCATGCCTCAGGCTGGCGTGGAACACACAGACTGGAAGGGCCAAAAATCATCAGTTAAAATTATCTTCAGACACCCTGATTTTACTTTCCGATTTCAGGACTTCCTCCTTCACTTTAGGCTGTAAAGGCAGAGCCAGCCTCAGCTACTAGCAGCTCTCCATGCCTTGATATTAAATATTTACGTGTCCTGCAGTTCTCAGTGTGTGGGAGTCACTAAAGCTCACCAAATTAGCTAAAGCAAAGTGACAGCCCATCTATCTGCTTTGGTGTGTGGCACGGTGCCTCTCTGAGGCTGTGGGGAGACTTTTCCCTACATCTGCAAAACAAAGTCGTGGCCCCGGATGCCTACACTTCCAAGAAGCTGCACGTTCAGTGTCTGAAGTCAGTGTCATGCAAAAACCCACTGGTGACAATCTGTACACTTGCCAGGGGGTGTCTGCGTCCCAGCACCATCTGGACCTACACGCATGCTGAGGCAGTAGGGTGGAGAGGTGGATAACTGGAACTGAAACTGGTTCTTATTTTGGGGGGGAAACATAACTGTGGTCTGCAGGAGCACCAAGATTTCCCAACTGAAATTATCTTCTTTCGAACAAAAACTCTCTGAACAGCTAGAGAGAATATTTAGGAGTAAGCATGCAAAGACAAGGTGTGTAGGGTATGAACACCATGATAGGTTTTTCAGCTAGGAACTCTGCCAACATCACTGATTACCCAAAATTATAACTGCATATATTTTACATTAGATTTTCCTGTTAAGGTCCCCCTGGAGTCGCCCATGACCATGGGTTCTCCGGAAGGTGCATTCCTATAGACATCGTCATTGTCCTCAAAAAAGTCCTGAGGAAAGAGAGGTGAACATGGGGAAAGGGAGAACATGAACTATCACATGTGCACCCTACTGCCAGTGGTCACCAGGGAGTCCTTTCAAACTCTGACTTCCTTTTAATTTTTTATTCCAGAAAAAAAGTTTATTTCTCTGTTTTTACAGGTGCTGTTAGCTCTGTTATGCTAGTTTCAGGCTTTCCACAATGGGCACTGAAGAGGTTTTGCAATGTAGAAATGTGTTCATCAGGTTCTCAGTGATGCCACAAACCTCATTTGCTCTAAAATCCTAGTCAAATTTTGAATAGGCGATTCAAAGCTGAAAGCAAGTGCAGAGCAAGATAATCGATTAAGCTTTGTTTGTTTAACTTAATAATAGAATTTTTTGTTGATTATCAGTTTTGAAAATCACAGTCAATTTTTAAAAATCTGAAAGATGAAAAGCCCGAAAGTAGAGTGATAAATCCAGTAAAGACCCTGTAAATCAGCCTCATGTACTATCACGTGTGCATGATGACAATATATGTGTGCATTTAGTTATACTGAGAATTAAATTTTTCTCTCTCTTGCTCTACCCCCATAGATATGTTTATGTGGACATATATATGGAGAGAGAGAGAGAGAGAGCGCTTTTATACTTTAAAAGAAAAAAGCAAGGACAAGCTCTTCTTAAGCACAAGTTTTTTGCTTAAATTTTTAAATCTACCCATTAGGGGATTTAGTTAGAATTTATGGAGTGATGCAACTATAGAATAGTGGTGTTTGAGAGAGACCTCTGGAGGTAGTCTGATCCAAGCCCCTGCTCAGACAGACCAACCTCAGTGATACACCCAATGTCAAGGTTTGCTTAAGGCCATAACTGGTCAGGTTTTGAATGTCTGTGAGGACAGAGATGGCCCCACCACTCTGGGCCTCGGATCCAGTGTTTGACCACTGTCATGGGGAAATATTTTTCCTAACAGGCAGCAGGAGTTTTCTGTGTTCCAACACCTTCGTTCCCCTTGGCCTCCAATACTGTTTGTTATTTATTTATTACTCGTTATTTATTCATTAGCTGAAGCATGCTGCCTGGTATGAACACAGGTACACCGGCAGGGCTGTGTATCACTGCTTGTGAAGCACAGTCTGTTAGTTTGGATCATGAGAAGTTACAACCCCGGCAGCGCCACCAGTGCTGACTGGAGGAAGCCACAAGGATGCAGTGGTATAGGATGACTGCCTAAGCAGCCACAAGTCCATCACGCTGGTGGAGAGGATTTTCTGGTGCGAGGGTTCTGCTGGGGTTGCTGCCAATAGAGAAAATCACCCTGCTTCAATATCAGAAGGCAAAACCATCCTTCAAACAACTAATGTTATAAACAGTCGTGACAGCAATGGCGCAGCTGGTGTGTGACTCAGACTGATCATTAAAAATTCAGGTGATACCTGGAAGAAGGTTAAATTCTGATCCTCTTGAAAAGCCCACCTGCTGAAGCACAGAGCCAGAGGAAATCTGGCAGAGGAAATGAGTGCGTTTGGGAACAGCCAGCATAATGGAAGTGCAAGATCATGCACATGACTTGAAAAGAGTGCAGGAAGCAAGATTTAGAAAGCTCTTTGTATTGCCTTCATGGATATTACAGCCTGCCTTTTTATTTCTCTAAAAATTTGGGAAAGCTCATGAACAAAGACCCTCTTCCCTCTTTGAGAAAGGTGAATTCCATCTGATGCCAGCAGGCCTGGTGCCATGTAGACCGTCCCATTGTTGGAAAACCCCCAATTTTGGTGGTGACACCAGCTATGGAGCCACGTGTTAATGGACTGGGTCCGTATTTTTCTTCCAATATTGCTGCCCACAACTGGAAGGATAGACGAAAAAATCACCTGTGCTCCGGATTCCCTTACCAACTGTCCCAGGGCCCTGCAGTCTCCTTTGATCGCCCTTGGACGATGCGTTGCGGCTTCATCGCCACCCACATGAAGAGCAGTAATGGGTAACAGTCCGACCAGGAAGCTTCCCAGTGATGCCCTTTCCCCAGGATGGGACCGGGCTCCCTGGAGGACACCGGGAAGGGTCCACCTGCCACGGCTTGTCGGCCTCGCTGGGAAAGGAGTCCCCAGGGAGTCTGGCCTGAGGTGTGGAGGAAGGACACCTCTGATGGGGCAGATCGCATCGGTACGCCCAGCAATAAACCACCTGGAGACAGGGTGGTAAGCAGAAACCTTTAACGTATGATATTTTGCACAAAGTGACCAAGTGTTGCTTCCTTTCCTTTCTCCACTTCAGCCTTTTATAAACATCCTTCCAACTGGGCTGTCTCCGCTAGCTGTTTTAAGTAAATACTCTTGTTTGCATTTTAACTTAGCCTGCCCAGGGCTACGTGTCATTTCAAGGCATTTGGTTTTCATGAAGACTTTCTTTGGCACAGGTGTAGATATGTTTGTGATTTTTTTAATTGATTCAAATTTTTATTTGTCTTCCAAATAGGAATGGGATGGGGCTGAAATCTCCCAGTTCTGCATCCCTCGCAACAGATGTCTGTGTGGAAAGGTAATGGGGAGTCGTCTAAAAGGAAAGAGGGTGGTAGTGGCCTTGACCTCAGTGGCGAAGAGCAGCTGCGCTGGCACCGTAGCACTGTGCGCAGGGTCAGGCTTGCTGTAGCTGGCGTCTATCGGTGCAGACAGTCACAGTCATCCTCACAAGGCACCTTTCAATATGGCAAAGAAAAGGCCTTTAACGTTTCATTTTCAAGTCTCTTGCATGCTTGCAGTTTCACTGCTTACATAAATGTGCCCTAATTACTGAATTCTTCTCTGATGCTTTCCCTCATTTTATGTATCTAGAAAAGCTGCCCTGTAGTGTGATACCCACGGCGTGCAGAACACATCTGTTCCCATGGCAGCACGACCACGCCATCCTAAACTCCCTCAGTTTTAAAAAACTTTGACAGTGTCTCATAGGCATGATTAATTACATGTGAAAATCTTGCTGGTGTGTTTTTGTACAGATTTCTTCAAAGAAAGCCCAGAGACAACAAGCAATTGTCTATTGTTCGGCTGTCAAAGCTCTGTGATTATTTTCTACAGGAAACCGAAGGGAGCACAGCATTAATTTGCTGCTTTTGTAAACTGCCAGTGGACAATCTGGGTCTCGGTTACAGAAACAGAGCAAAGCAGAACACTTTTGGGGAAGCTAAACAGCAGTCAGTGCTTTCAGGGTGTATTTGAAACCTTGCATGCCCTGGAGGCGAGGTAGAGGACAGAGCACAAATTCTGCTGGGCTTATTTCCAGTTTCTAAAAGGGAGTTGTTTCCTCAGAGACCTGCTTCAGAGATACTCCACAGGGCTCTCATTATATTGGAAATTGCTTGAACCATGGGCTGAAAAAAATGAAGATCTCTCATCCAAGATCTTCGTTTGCCACCATGAGTGTGAAAGAGAAAGACACCCCAAAATAATTATTACTTTGAATTTTTGTTGTTTGTTGGGATTTTTTGGTTTTTTTTAAACGTTTTTCGGATTTTGTTTTTTAAGGTCACTGCTCAGATAGAGCAGGTGGAGGGAGGTGATCCTTCCCCTCTACACAGCGCTGGTGGGCCACACCTGGAGGACTGTGTCCAGAGCTGGGCTCCCTGGTACAGGAGAGACAGGGATGTACTGGAGAGAGTCCAGAGAAGGGCCTCAAATATGACGAAGGGCCTGGAGCATCCCTCCTATGAGGAGAGGCTGAGGGAGCTGGGTCAGTTCAGCCTGGAGAAGAGCAGGCTCAGGGGGCTCTTATCCGTGTGGATAAATACCTGAATGGAGGGTGCAAAGAGTTCAGAGCCAGGCTCTTCTCAGTGGTGCCCAGTGACAGGAGAGATTCACGTTCTCACATGCTCTGGAGACACGATTCACCATCTTTCCCCAGCCCTCCAGCACGGGAGCGAGGTGCCATCTGTCCTGCTGGGGCACGAGGACCAGGATTTGTGCTCCTCAGGGACACCACAGATAGGGCGAACAAAGAACCGCGGCTGCGCAAGGGTTAAATAACAGCAGTAGCAGCCCCTGCCAGGCGAGAGACCTCCGCACATGGCTTGCTTTTTGCAGAAATAAATGATTGAGGGCTTCTCTACAGTAGTGCTCCCCTGGAGGGAGTGTAAGCTGAGGAAGAACGGGGGTCTGCCTCCAGAGCAGGGCAGGCAACCTGGCAGCTGCTGGGATGGCTGGGCACTGCCGGGGAGCCGAGGGGTGCCGCCACCCCACGCCTGGTCCTGAGCAGGAGCCAGCGACCAGAGACCAGCACCCTTCGTGGGGGAGGCAGGCACACACGGGCATCGTCCACGCCGCGCCAGGCATCAGCGGGACAAACCCTTCCATGTTCCCACTGCTGAAACAATCACACTCCTCCTAACGCAGTGGAGCCTGTTCTGCAAGATCTGCTGTTAAATCCCCCGTCCGTGACTTCCCGAGGTTAGCACAACAAATTAACCACGTATGGAGCTGTTTACATGTTGAAGCCAATACATCTTGTTCCTAAGGGAGAGTGTGAAATGTGGAGGAACCAAGTGCAACGGAGTGCCTTTCGAGAAGCATGTATAAAACATTAATTGCATTTGTCTACAAAAAATAACAAATAATTTCTCAAATTTACTTTGAGTGTTTCTGGTTTTACGGCCATCACATGTTATTTTCTAATTTTCTGTATAACACCAACAGAAAAGAGGGAAAGCACTTTTTCAGCAGTCTGTCTAAAAGCTAAAGAAAAGACTTTATTTAAAGGTTTTGCAACTCTATCTTATCTTTTCCTTTCTGAAGGATTTGATCATGAATTATACATTCCAGCACAACATGAAATATTTAACTCATGCTCTTCGATTCCAGTTCAACTTCCCAAACAAAGAAATGAGTTTGAGCACAGAAAAGACTGGGTATATAGATATGAATCCACTAGTGCTTACAGCAGCTTTCCCCTGGGTAGTGCCCAGATCAATAGGACTGAAGCCTCAGAAGGCTTCAGGTGGTCAGCGCTGCTCTGCATGCCATTCGCTTAATTACAGGAGAAACTTGGCTTCAGCAGATAGATTGTGCAAATCTGAATTCAAGCTTGATGCTCTGAAAATATGCCTGCAGGTTTCTAGAGGTTGGGAGGAAAATACGTAAGAAAAAAGAAGTGCAATAATTCTTGCTCACACAGTGAACCTATTCCCTTGTTTCAGAATTTCTTCAAGCCGGCAGGAAGGTCACAGCACTGTAACGGGATGGCAAACATTAAGGGCGGATACGATCTCCACGTCCTGGACCGCTTTCTTACACCATGCTGCGGTTGTGCTGGCTTCTCCTTAGAGCTGTGCTGGAGGAGATCTGGTACAAAGCAGACGTGAATCAGGTCAAGAGTTGTAAGTGAGTGCATTCCATTTAATTTTAATGAATGTGCATATAATTGGAATTAGAAAGGAATTCTGACTTAGTTTCCAGAGGTATGAAGGCAGATACTATACGGTTACACACAACATCATTTGCTCTGGTTGTCCAAAGTGTGTCACGGTTTTTGGTTAGTTGGCATTATCTTTATGCAAAATAATGAAGGAAGCCATAAAGGTAACTGAGTCCATTTTCCAGCTAAAGGAATTACATAAATATGTTACACGCACAAATGGAATATACAATAATTTTGAATTCAGTGCGCCTGTGGAAAATATAATTTCAGATCTAGAACAACCAGATCTGACCGGATCATGCACTGTCTTCTTGCGTGGCGTCACTTCACTGACATGCCAGCACCTTCAGAAGCACGCGGAATTAACTATCTTCTGGTAGGCTTGGAGCATGACACCTGAAACCAGGCAGCCTGTGCTAGAAAAAAATAAAACTTTATTTTTAATCTACGGGTGTCAGCTAGCCTGCTTCGGCAAACCTGGAACTTTTCTTCCTGGTGACTGGAAGTGCTACATCCCTGGTTCGCACTTGCAGATAAACCAAAGCTCGACAGCCATAGAGTGACAAAAAATAAAAACATTCATTCAGACACTTCCAAAGAAGCAAACTCGACTCGCCCTCTCCCGCCGGAGGGCTCACCCTGAGGCGTGGTTGCACCGTGTAGAAGTTGGCCGTGTTCGTGGCCTTGAGCCTGCGGAGGTCCTGACGCCGGAGCAGCAGGGAGCCACAGGCTCCGGAGCCGTGCCACAAAGTCCTCAAATTTTGCTTGAAATTGAATTTCTGAGAGGAATTGCTGTTTTTCTCCGCTCGACCCGGATGACCTTCCAGCCTGCCGGGTGCTATGGCCCTGCTGCCGCCGAGCGTCCTGGCTCGGGGGCTCCCTGCCCCTTCCGTGGGGCAGCCCCCCGCTCCGCGCAGACCCGAGAAAGGGCTCTGCCGCAGCTACCGATGTGCTCAAAGGCATGAGGTTCAAGGCCATGGCCAGACTAGTCCAGAAACAACAGCAAGAGGCTTTCACTATCAGAAACCCTCTAGCGATGGAGTCTGCTTTAAGATTTTTGAACCTCTGGATAAAACTATCACTTCTGCCATCCTCAGAAGTGCATTCTTGTCCTACAGGTCTCCCATGTGGAAAGGGAAAAATAAGATCCAGAGGATGAGCACGTAGGCGAGCATCACAGCAAGGGGCAGCACCGCATGGGCTTGTGACCAGCCCGGAGCTCTGGACTGGACATGGAGCTCTTCCTCCAGGAAGGACTTGTTCAGGGCCGTGGCCTCAGACAGGTAGTGGCTGTCCCTCTGGCTGTCCTGAACAAGGGACAGGACCAAACTTTGTGCAGATGTTGCTGATGCTGCCTCAGAATTGCAAATTACGTTGATTGAGGCTGGCATTTGGACAGAGAAGAGCACAGTGCAGGAGGCTTCCAGGCACTTCTGGGAGTGAAAGAGGATCATACTTGGCCAGAGGTCTTGACGAGCAAGAGGCAGGGTCTTGTCATGGGGATGTCCAAGAGAAACCAACAAAACTGCTTCTGCATTGCTTTCAGGCAATGACTCGTGTGTGCGGCTCGATGGTGCTGCGCTGCTCGGCCACCAAGGCCAGGCTGGTGTGGTGGAGAGCTGGGCAGTTCTCGCAATGGCATCCCTGGGGCATGGGAACAGGGTCATCTCAGAGACTGGAAACAGCCCCTGCAGGGAAAACTTGAGAGAGAAGTGTGTCTGTGCATGCCTGCGTTGCTGGAAGGTAGAATAAAGACACAGCTATTCCTCTCTCTGGGCACATGTGGGTTTCTCTCAACCAGACTGTAAATTCTAAAGGTAACACTCTCCCTGAATTTTGCCCCTCAGTGTTATGGATGGAAGCACTAATTGGGTAAATAGGTGCTTATCATGTACGGTTGAAATCCTTACTCATACAAGGCATATTTTATACATGAGGGTGAAGTGAGGCTTGTATGTAAATTATTCAGGCTCAGTTTCTAAACTAGAAAAGAAAAGTGCATTTTCCTGGGCCAGTAAAAATAGATCACTCGTGACATGAGTCATCGTTATGACTTCCACAAAAGTGGAGTTGCACTCGAGTTATGGACTGTGTGTATTTCACAGGGGAGTGCCTGCTGAAATTAAAATTCAGGAGAAATGGGTTTCCCTCTGGCTTATTTCCTATTACTGGCCTTAAAGGCTCATTCTATAATCTTCAGACTTGCACCATCATCTCCAGGAGACATTGTGAGAGGGATGTGAAATGCTGTTATTAAATGAATGGACAAGTGTGGGTTGTTTTTTTTTACATGTTTTGAACAGGAGAATGTAAACATCTGGAACTCTCTGGACCATGACATGTCCTTTCTGTCCATGCAGAAATCCTCTCCTGCTTTCAAAGTGTCCAGCCTTAGATATGTGAAAAGTGAAGACCTGAAGGGTGTCATACGGGCTGGTTTGAAATCCTCATGAATTATAACAGCAGTGATGAAGGATGGACTGAAATTGCACTTTGCAGATGCAGCAGTCAAGATTAACAAAATATCCCTCCAAATCAGGAACAGTAAACAATGATTTGTATGTTGGCAGCAGTTTTGGTCTCCAGGATTCCTGAAACAGCCATGTTCACGGCAGCACTTTAGCTGGCGACCACAGCCAGCCTCCTTTTTCCTGGTCTAGATCATTTATCCAGCTGTAAAAACCTCTGCCATCCAAAGTGAGCGCAAGCAGGTTTTTGTTAGATCGTCTTAGGAGAGCATGCATCGGAGGTAACTTTTCGCATCAACGTACGGATGAGGGTATGGACAACATTGTTTTCTCTTTTGCCAAGATTTTCAGCACGGGCAAAATCCTAAGTCATAGATATAAATTTGTAATTATTTCATTGTAGCCTTTCTTTTCCCATAAACTGCTCCTTGGATCTACTCCCTGACATCTATTGGAGTGGGACAGTAACTGCCCTACAGCGTTCAACCAAGTAAGCGTCTTACGCCTGGACTATGAACACCAAAGTTCTGCCTAAGCACATGGTGCTGGTGGACACTCTGAGAAAAGCCTGAGCATCAGTGGAAAGAAATCAAAAGGTGGCTTTCTTTCAAACGCTTCCTTTGCTGCTACTTTAAATTTGAATTGGTGTCTTCTTAACTTCCCTTTGTAGTTTTGGTGGTGGCATTTCCTAAGGTAAAACAAAATCATACTGAGAAATCGAAAGCAATTCTAATGCTGTTGTGAACAATCTTGCACTATTGAAACTCGGTTCGCTGAAATCCTAAAGCTTCATAGAGCGGAGCAAGGAGAATAAATTTACTGTGTGAAGAGGTTACCTTTTTATCTGCTTTGGGTAATTTCACATACAGCTTTCTTCTATAACTGTAGATATAAAGAATATGCAAGAACACGGCTAATATTCCTGTTGACGTGCCAGTTTTCCTGCCTGGAGAGTTCTTAACAGGAACAGAAACTGTTTTCCCTTCAGACAGTGGAAACATCACACACTGACAGTCATCTCAAGCACAAAAGACCCACTCATAACAATAAGTCACAATAGAAAATTCAGATGAAATACATTTTGTGTATGCTCACCTTCCGTGAAGGGTAGGAAAGGATATTGCTGTCTAAAATGCTACTGAACAGCGATGAGATTTCTCAGTCATGAGTGGTAACACCTACAGAGCAGATCAGACTACAGGACGTCCGTACAGGCTAACTTTAGATGACCTTTTGCTGGATGAAACTTTAGGGAAGAGTTAATGTGATTTATGGAATAGTTAGGGTTGGAAGGAACCTTTAAAGGTCGTCTAGTCCATATTGCCAGGTCAGCGGCAGTGATGTTGCGAGGAAACAGCTCCCTGCCAGAAGGGCTGCCTGACGAACCGGACCCCTGTGCTCTTCGGCCAGGGAACGTCCAAAGCATCGCGACAGACAGATACTTAAAGATTTGCTGATGCATTTTTTTCAGTAAAGGTACCAAGCAAAAGACAGTCTTCTCTCAGATTCACTCACCCCGTCAAGGCAGGGTAGGTGGCATCTGCATATTCTTTCTACTCACAGACCTGGAGCTTGTCTAGAAGCCTACTTTAAAGATTCACCTATAGTTCTTACTTTTAGTTCTACCTGAAGTTTACAGTTTCGCAGATCAATAGTGGTAAGGCCACAAACACTGCTATTATATCCACTCTCCCGCAACAGCCCTAAGGGAAGCTCACCCAAGGTCGTGTACCAAGCATATGTCAAATTATTGGTATGTACGTTTTTGAGGCCATCTGCCTTGATATTAAGCATCCAGCTAATGTGGTATCTACTTAATTTCCTAACCACACTGTTTCAACAGTTATTTACCCTTACCTGTAAATGTAAAAAGGAAAAAAAAGCATCACCTGAAAATTCTGGTCCAGGTCTGTTTAGTTTCAGCTTCTATCTCTGTAACTTAAAACTTACTTTTCTTACACTTTCTTACTCTGGCAAGACTAAGCAGCAGTCTAGAGTACCTAACTTCTCTGGGATGATGGAATAAGTAGGGTCTTCTCTGTCCCTCAGTACAAATAAGGTTTTCCTGCGTTCTTGCCACTCTTGCAGATTTTTCCCAGGTCCTGCCTGGTTTGTCCCCCGTGTGAGCACTTGCACCTCTTCACAGCACATGGAAAATCTCACAGCTCCAGCTTCTGCATAGCTCTGGCCACAGCAAGTCTATTCACAGAAAACAAGTACAAGCCCTGACTCCCCTTCCTTCAGCCATGCTTATACCGGAGTCCTCTCTCTGAATCACAGCCCTCGTTCTCCACCATTGCTTTCACTCTGCTCATTGTACAGACCCTGCCTAAAACCAATAACATTAATCCCCACCCTGCACAGGTCCAGCCTGTTCAGCTGGACTTTTCAGGGGAGGGGGGGAAGCCGTCCTTTTAAGGCTGCCCTGCAGAATGAGTCCCACTTGCTGCAACTCCGCTGGGGTTCAAGGGGAGAACGGGATGCTGTCAGAGGAAAGGCGTGCCGAGTCCCCCTGCCCAGTCTCTGCACGGGCAGGTTTAGCCACTTGCTGGTTTGCTTTGGGAGGTTTTGTATGAAGAAGCAAAGCAAAAAACCCAAAAATGTAGCTAAATGTTCGTGGGTGCCTTCTGCCCTGTGGGTGTGCTGGCTTGGCTCGGCGAGGGCAAGAGAAGTGGATGGATAGAGAAAGGTGTGAGATGTGGCGGTGGCCAAAGGGGCGATGGCTTCACAGGGGGGCCCCACAAAGCTACCTTGTAGCTCAAAAAAAAAACCAACAAAAAAACCCACCAAACAAAAAAAAACCAACCCAAACCCCAAAATCAAACCACAAAAGCACTTCATATAACTGCACACAAATGCATATGAAAACCTTAGTCTGATCCCTAAATTCCCTGAAACAAAATAATTTACAAGGCTTCCAAAAATGCTGAACTCTGTAAACCAAAAACGTCCTCTGGTAACTGTGCTCTGCATGCGTGCGTGTGGAAGAGGATGGCTTACTTCCACATCCCCCTTACCTGTGGATTAGTAGGTCCTTGCAAAGCATGTTAATGTGAGGCTTTCTGGAGAACCTAATTTATTCTGTATCTAAAGAACAAGGATGAATACACTAATAGACTTCTTAGGCAAGGCTATAAAGGAGAAGACTAAACTTATCAAGGGAAAGCTAAGGAAAGGCAACCAATCATGATCAAAGGCCTTATTATATAATTTACACTCGTTCAGTGCAAATGAATCCAGCCTTCTAGAGTCCTTAATAATTAACACATCACTGGTTATGACATTAATGCATTAATATTCTATCTTCCATAATACATAGAAGCTACGAAAAAAAACCCAGAAAATAAAATCAGATGCAGAAGATAGAAAGGTCTTTCCTAACCTTGCTGCTTTTTGTGTAAATCTAAAATTGAGGGTTTGAAGTGATAAAGGGATGATTTTTAGGTTTTCTTTTCCTTTTTCTTTTTTTTTTTTGGCATGGCAGAGAGATATTAACGGATCAAAGACCAATGTGAAGAAATGTAAACCTGAATAAAGGCATATTAAGCATTTGATTCAGCCTAGATTTTAAATTCCAATGATCAATGTAATATTTTGGAAAGGAACTATTTCTGTTCTGAAGCTCAGATCTCCAATTAATCAAATGTTATGAATCTTCTTTACTAATCCCTTTGAAAAAAATACACATAGTTTGAAAACAACATATAATGTCGTAGGTCCCTGAGAAAAGCCTTGTTCTCCCCTAATGAATGTTAATTTAAGTCACCTGCAGTATCTGAGTGGCGGGGATTGTATCAGGGCCATCAGTCACACTCGATCTGATAAACTTATCCCAGATGTGCTGTCCTGACCTTGGCCTCATCCCTGTTCCCTGCCCTGCCTTCTGGCTCGCTGGCATCTACGGGCGCTCTGGGTCCTGGGGAGGAGGGTGAACAGCACGAGAGCAGTGCCACAGAGAAAATGTGTTTCTGGTATCAGCAGGAACAGAGAAATGTTGGAGAAGCCGGATGAGCAGTGCAAGAGAATCGTAAACCCGTGCCTGGAGCTCTACCATTTGTCCCCACCTCTCCCGCCTGCGGTCCACGATCACAACACTGCAGCGTTTGCTTGTTGGTCTGCGTCCCTGTGCGACAGCCCGCGCCAGGCCATCCCTGACCGAGTGCCGCAGCGCGGCCGCAGGGAGCGAAGGCTGCCGTGGGGGTGGGTGACAGCGGTGCGAGACTCCTCCAGGTGATGCCTCTCTGGTGCCTCATTAGCTCTTCCCTGCAGTTCATGGCATTTCCCTGACTTAGTGCTTCATAAATCATGAGAAGCACCAACGGGAACTGCATCTTAACAGATCAGGTGAGTCTCATTCCATCAGCTCCTTGCAGAGGACTTACAGGACATTTCAGAACATGAATGACTTGTTATTTTGAGAACGTTTTCTGGACACCTCTGAACTGTTGTAGGGGTGATGCCATTTCAGTGAAATAACTCTCCCAGAAGTGTCACTGCAATGCTCCCACTTGCACTGTGATACTGAGAATAAGAAAATTTGCTCCCAAAACCTTGACATTAGTAACTGTGCTTTGGATTTATTTATTTCTTCCCAGCCCGGTCTGTCCCATCTCCCTTTAGCTGGCTCCCTGCCTCCTTCATGCTTTCTGTATCAGGTTCAACCTTCTTTGCTTGTCATTTCTCCCATGTAGCTGGTGACTGATGACCAGAGAGCATTGCTGAGCCTGCAGCAATTCCCTTTACAACTATTTTATTGGGTAACTCTTGCAGCCTTGGAGCACTGTCCTGGATGCTGCTGCAGCAGAGGTCTGCTTTTAACTCTGACTGCAAGAAGAGCTGGATGAAACCTGGATTTCAGATATGTCAGAGCCTGTGATCAAACAGAAGGAAAGGCCGTGCCAGTGGATGTCAGTTGGTGCTCCCTCTTCGGTAAGTCTGCCCAAACCGCCTGCAGCTCACAGGGCTTGTGAATGCCACCAAGCTGGGGCCAAGGGTCCTCTGGCTCATCACACTGACCGCCTGGGAAAAGGCACTTGTTCTTACTTTTGGGAAAGCTGAAGAGAAGAGAAGCCTTTGCAATATTAAAAAAAAAAAACCCAAACCCAAACAAAACAACCCCCAACAACAACATTCACAACAATCCCAAACCACACAAGTCATGTAAATAATGACACCATCTACAGTTCAGTAAGAGGTTTGGTAAGAGCTGCCTGTGTTGTGAATATATTTTGTTGAGCATTGTGGATTTGGCTGAAGTCCTTGGATGCTTTTTCCCTTCCTTTCTGTGTTTTTTTCAGTGACCACGAACCACTTAGTGTTTCTTGTTACATGTCTGACTTCCCTTATTAACAAACAAGCTTGGCTACTGTCGCTCCCTAGAGCACCTTGAGCAAACGAATGCCTCGATAGTGCTGTTGGTAGCTAAAGAAAAATGAAACGTCTTCCTCTAGCAGGCCAGGCTGAGCTGCTTTGGCCTTGCAAATCAGCACTACCTTCAGAAGCTTTTCTATTTAGTGACCCAGCTGGCTTGAAGTAATAGGAAGTCATGGTCGTTACATAAGAAAAAAAAAGTTTTGTTTGAGTAAGATTGCAGGACAGAAGCACCAGGGGAATACGAGGTGTGTTTGCCAGGGGTTCGATTGTCAAAAGTCATTATCTTCCCTAAGTTTTCAAATCTGAACTGTTCACCACACGCCCTTTGTCTCTCAGCACCCAGCTCTCGTCGCTCTGCCCCATCTGATCGCTCCTGGAGAGGCAGGCAGTGCGGGTTGTGTGCCGACTGCTGCGTGTGACAGCACAGCGTCGTAGGGACGTGGAGGCAGGGAAAGGGATGCGGATCCAAGGGGATGCGGTGACCCAGACCAGACCACGATCCCGGGAAGAGATCGTTTCACTTCTGAACTCGGGTCTGCTCCAAGTCCTCACCACGCCTATTAACGTGCAGGTTTCTGAACTGCTTCAGCTGTCCTTTTTTCTATTTGTCGTCTTCAGTTTAATATAAGTGTGTATAAACATATGCTTCATTAACCTTAGGTGCATTTCAGTTGTCAGAAACCTCGTTTCTAGCTGAGCTGTCTTCACTGGCAGTCTGCCTGATGTAGCAGCAGCCGGGGGACAAACTGCTGTCCTCACTGAAAAGCTGACATTTCAAAAAGATGCTTAAACACAGCACTGAGCTTTAAATGCTTCAAGGATGAGAGCCAGTAAGGAGCCAAAAATGCTTTTATTTGAAAAAACTGGCCCTTCTGAATGATCGGCCCCCCTCTGTGCTGCTTTACTGCTCCCTGCTCCCAAAAGCAAACCTGAAAAGGGAGCAAGGACTCGCGATGTTCCACCTGTGTTATACCGGCTCTGCCAAGGGCGGGCGCAGGGAAAGGGCCTTCCGAAGCTTGCAGCTGCCTGGTGAGCAGCCGCGATGCCACCCTGCTGACAAGCCTGGCTGCCGGTAACTTGCTCCTCGAATGACTTGGTACTGTTAACGCCGGCTCGCATCAAGGGTCACGCTCAGCACAAGCAAAGAACGAGGACTCATCCTTTGGGCGATATACAGAGACACCATGATTTCTGCCCTCTCCCATTTGGCAATTGGCACTGCGAACCAGAGTAAGTGGCAGAAGGAACAGACAAACTCTGAATTGCTGTTTACGTTTCTGCAAGCCGAACCCCTGCATACTTCTGCGTTATGTTCTGTATAATCTTACACAGCACGTCTGCAGCGTGCCTCGTGTTGGCTGTGCTCTGTCACTGCTGCCGCTCGGACAGGTCACCCTGCATCTTCCTCTTGGTGTTTCCGTTCTTCCTGCTGGCTGGGTGTGGGGTGGTGGGTGCTGGAAGGTGGTTCCCGGGGCCGGGCGGGCTCTGCCTGAGCGCAGCACTAAACGTGAGATGTTTTCTCTGCTGAATCAGCCTCTGGTCCTGAGAGAAGCTCCTTTCCTTGGCCATATCCTCAATAAGTGGCTGTGGGGAATCTCCTTACTGTACTCACACTCACACAAAAAATACTGATCCTTCTGGAAATGGAGTAACCGTCCTTGAGCCTTTCTCTATCTACAGCTCTCCCCACGCCTCTGAGGAAGTCTTGTCTTTCCCTGGATGGCTCTTCAAATAATGCATATTGTCTGGCTTACGAAAGCACATTGCTCTGTGTCAGGAGGACAGGCACCGCTGGAACATGCCTTCAAAACACAGTTTGGTTGTCGCCAGCAGCTCTCGTGTCCTGCGCGTTTCAAGTAAAAGTTAACTGCAATGATTTCAGGCCAAGAAGTTAAATGTGCCTTCTCCTGGTGCTAGACCACTACCCCTCCTGACTGTGTGGTGGCAGAACCCAAAAAGGGGGGTTTTGCTGTGTGTTGTTTTGGTACAAAACTGTGGGAGCTGAAAGGATTTGGCTCAGTCCTTCCTTCTCTCCCAAGAGCAAGTTCAGCTTTTGCAGCGCTCTCGGGGACTAGAGCAGAAGAACCCCTGAGATGCTTAATTAAAATACAGCTGTGCTAATTTAGGAACCTGAAACACTGTGTTTACATTTTGCCAGCTTCAGGGAAGTCTTTACACTGATACTGTGGTGGGTTGGAGGATAATGCTGAACGTTACTGATCAGTGCTCGGCAGAAAGACGGAAACAAGGGAAGGCCCGATTTGTAATCGCTTTCAAGAAACAAATGGGTTTTTTTGGTCCTTCAGGGATCACTGTAAACAGCAGAGCACCAGAATGTGGTACACTGGAAAGTTTAAGACAGGAAATCGGGAAAGTAATTAAACTTTTACAAAGCACAAATCTAGGTATTCTACAAACAATATTTTTTTGTATGGGGATCTTTTGCTGAGAGATTTCTGGCAACCCCTTCTGTTCCGTCAACTTTCAGCAAGACCAAGTTTCTCGTGAACTAAGAGAGCCATAGTAAAGCAGCAGCAGTCACTCCTGGGGAACCGCTCATTCTGCACTTAGAGCTACTGCTGAATTCTCTCATGTAGAATAATTGTTGTGGTTTGTGTGTGAGAATCTCTGTAAAGAAGCTGAATTTGTTTTCTGTCCAGTGCTTTTGCTCACGAAAAATGCACTTGGAGTTGCATGCTGCAAATGGGTTTCTACTGAATTGTCTTGTCCTTGGGTAACCTTCATCAGATTTTTTTATTAGCTTTCTGGAATCCTTCTGACTATGTGGATTCATGTCCCATGTATAAATCATACCCTCCCACAAAAGTGTGCTTAAGAGCATTGCTTCTGAAGTTGTTCTCAGAGGTGACTGAACGTGGCTTTCACAGAATCAAGAGTAGCCATCTGAAACGCTCGCTGCTGACAGCATTTTGTGGGCAGCATGCTCTGGAGTTTCATTAAACAAACTCACTAGTTAACAAGTGTTTGCAGTTCATTCATGGATAACGTGGGGACAAAAAAGGTGACAAGGGGAACCCTTCAGACAGTAACTTCTCTCTGAAGAGTTTGCATAACCAGTACAACGCAAAAATCCAACATGAACAATATTAGAAGATAATTCTTTCTAAAATTCAGTTTCCAAGCAGTCAGCTTACTTGATTTGTTTGTAATACAAATTTATTAGATATAATTTGCTCTCTGAGAAAGCAATTATATCATAAGTTTTCCGATAAATTTACAACTAGGTCAAACACAGAAAACATATCTTCTACTGAAAAGAATGTAAAATGAAGTGTTGATGTGTTTTTGTCTACAGTTCTTCTGAGAGATTTGGAGTACTTTGGTTTGAACCAAGTACTCTGAGATGATCTAGCGGGTGGCTGGTGCCTTCTCTGAGGGTCTCGGTGCCGTTGGTCCTGTCTCAGGACAGGAGGGTGGATGTAGGCTGGATGCCCTCTTGAAGCAACCTCCAGATGTCTGCTTTCCGACCGTGGTGTCACGAGGCTCTTGCAGATGCTGGTGCTGGGCGTTTGGGGTGCGCTCCATGCCCAGTCCTGACGCACTTGCTCATCCAGCGCCCAGCCGGTCGGCAGGTTGAATGTGAGCAATCCCCAGAAACCTGATTGAGTGGCACATGGGACTGTAAAGTTTCACTGAAATACTATAGGGATATTTTTTTCCCGAGCAAAGCTTCTTCTTACGCTCTTTTCCCTTCCTTCAGCATCAGGAAGACTGAAAGAGCAAACTCTCACCTTGACTTTTAAGGCAATTCATATAGGTCCTCAAAAGGACTAGAAAATTAAGATTAATGAAAAAAGTGAAGGTAGGACCTCCTCAAAACCTTTTCGGAACCAAATCCAGAGTGTATTTTTTTTATTTTGTGCAAAATGGTCTTTAGCTGACCTCTTTCTTCCTATCTTTAAATATTTTAAGGATGTGTTTACATGTGTGTCTGCTTTCATGCACATTTCTTTGGCTGGCTGTCGATACACTGCCGTTCAGATGGCTCGGAAGGCATAATTATTTTGTAAAGTTATACAATAGGCTAATAGTAGGCAAAATGGGGCTTATTATTGCCTGATGGAAATGTAGACTTCATGAAAGCTACAGCAGGGATTAGTTCAGTCCATTACATTCATTAGGCAAATTTTTTCATTTCCCACATACAAACTTTTCCGAGACATATGAAAATAATGGATTTGGAGAAAAGACTGGTAACTGAAGATAAACTTGTTCTTGACGCACCAGCGGTGCGTGCGCGCTCCCGTGCTGTGACCGACGGCTCTCTCCGTGGCGCGGGGCCGACCGCTGGCTCTGCAGTTCGCCCCTCCTTGCCCCGCTGCTCGCCCTCCCCAGAGCCATGTGCTCTGCGGCTGGCGTGGCGNCGCGCCGCGTGCTCTGCGCCGCCGCCCCCGAGGACGGCTGCCTGCGCGCTGCTCCGGGGTGTCCTACAGCTCTTGGTGTCTGGCGACATCCGCCCTCGAACGTTTCTTGTGGAGCTCAAATCTGAGAGTCCTGTTCCTTCCAGGCGCTTCTTGCCATTCCGTTAAGCTTCTGCCTCCTCATGCACTCTTCAAAGCTGAGTTTAAAAATCTTATTTGCATGCTTGTAGTGTCTGGAATCTAGATTAATGTTTTTGGAAAAAAGGATAAATCTCAGGATCTTTTTTGTAGTTCAAGTAGTTTTATTTAAAATTACTTGGCAATTTTATTGGTGATAATAGGACTACGAAATCAATTTGAATTTGAGGGGATCGGGGAACATAAGGAATCAATTTAAACTTCTCTGTCGAATGGAAACCTTGTCAAATCTCCTTAACAACAAGTTTTCACTAGCTCTGTGTCACATATTGGATAATCCAATTAGGAACTTTAAATTACGTATTTTGCTAGAAATAACACGTATGGAAATGGAGTAGATTTCAGGCTGTTTTAGGGTACTAGCAATAAAAAAAAAAGTTGGTTTTTGTTTTGTCACTGTGATACCTGAATATACGGAGGTACCCAGAGTCTGAGAGTTCATCAGCCTGTTTTGTTCACTGGGCCTGGATTTCGTGGGCTCAGCGCATCCTCTACGTGCCATCTCTCGCTCAGAAACAGCTTGGCTCCAGGATTTGAGGAGTCTCAAATGCAAACGCTCTGAAGTAAGTGGGTAAGGACGGAGCCGCTTTTAGGAGTGAATCCCAGTCACATTTGTTTCAGCAGACTTTTCCTCATTTGTATGTTGTGGGGGAGAGGCCAGTGGGCTACAGCCCAGGAGCACACCTCACTGAAGTGCACGTTCCTGTTAGAAACTGGAGGACACGAGCCAGGGCTTGCTTTATATTGCATTTGGGAAGTGGAGAATGGGACGGAGCGGCCGGTGTCAGAAGCGTGGCATTTGCTCTGAGATAAAAAGCTTAATTTAATTTGGTCTTGCTTTTGTGGTGACCCATTCAGGGAAAAGGTGAATATCAAATAATCCGTCTACCTCCCAAACACGCACAGTGTAATGCTAACTAGTGCTGCGCCTCTATGTTCAGTAAGAGATAACTGCAATAGTTTGGCCAATTATCCCTTGGCACTGCAAAGACAAGCCTGGGTTCTGATGTACCTTTTTGTCGTGGTTTAGCCCCAGCCAGCAGCCAAGCCCCACGCAGCCGCTCGCTCCCCCCGTGGAATGGGGGAGAGGATCGGAAGGGTAAAAGTGAGGAAACTCCTGGGCTGAGACAGACAGTTTAACCGGTAAAGCAAGAGCCATGTGCCCAAGCGAAGCAAACCAAGGAATTCCTTCACCCCTTCCCACGGGCAGGCGGGTGCTCAGCCCTCCCCAGGACAGCAGGGCTCCAGCACGCGTAACGGCGACTTGGGAAGAGAAACGCCGTCACTCCCAACGTTCCCCCCTTCCTCCTTCTTCCCCCAGCTCTATGTGCTGAGCATGACGCCATATGGTGTGGGACATCCCTTTGGCCAGTTTGGATCAGCTCTCTTGGCTCTGCCCCCTCCCCTCCCGGCTTCTTGTGCCCCCGGCAGAGCGCGGGGAGCGGGAGGAGTCAAAGCATAAGCACTACTTGGCCACAACTAAAACATCTCCGCATTGTCAACACTGGTTGCAGCACAAATCCAGAACACAGCCCCATACCAGCTGCGGTGAAGAAAATTAACTCTCTCCCAGCTGAAACCAGGACACTTTTATGTGTTTTATTGAGATGTCCCATATGCAAATTCAAATGTACCAATATATAAGGCTTGATAAATTTGTTATAAGTTGTTAATAAATCCAGTGAAAATAGTTATTGTCTTTCACTATCATATCTTTTACAGCAAATTTACTTCTGCTCATGCATCCCTGTTATTAAGGGTATGTGTTTATATGGAAATTGTACTTTGTATGTACTTTATATGAAATTGGACTTTCTCCTGGTATGTTTGCCTTGGACATTGCACATTTGACAGCAGTACCATGGGGGCTTTTTTAATGTGATTTTTTTTCATTCCAGGGCATTAATCTGGCATAGTACTCAGCTGTTGGAAGTCTATGTGGAATATATACCACCAAAATGGATTTTCATTTCCTGACATAACAAAAGAGATGTGAAAATCAAGAAATTTTTCCAAGCTTCTAAACAAATTTCTTCTGCAGAGGAAAAAAGCTCTCTTTTTAAAATTGGAAGAATTTTCCAGTGCTCTGAGAGTTACCATCTTGTCTTTCAGCTATACTTCTGTAAACTGAAACACAAAATGCTTCTTAATGGCGTTGCAGCTATGATTATCTAGCTGGTATGGATCTGTCTATCAGAGGGGTTCACAACGGTTTTTGCCTTTTTAATACTTATTCCATCATTGCTTCCACAGAAGTACAAAGACTTCTTGATCATGGACATGTGAATACATTTTTCATTTGCATACCGTCATTTCAGCAACTGGCAGTATAATTGCTCAGTTCAAAACTGAGTATGTGGAAAATAAATGGCACATTTGTACTTTCATACATTAATATCTTTTTTAAAGGAACTGACCTTTCGATATCCAACATTTACAAAGTAGTACTTAGTTGCTACTTATTTTACCGCTTTCTCTTCCTTCTCCTTCCTATGTAGAATTTAAAAACCCTCTTTCAGTTTTATCTCTGGAGACCAAAGGTTTGAATTTTACAGTTTTAACTGCTGACTCTTACTGTTGCGGTAGGTGAAGGCTGTTGTGGCGGCCCTGGCAGTAGGTGTGCAGGCAGCTGCTGGCTGCACGCTGGAGGGCAGTGCTGCAGGGGAGGTGTAGCCATGCAAGCCATGGTTCGCTTCACATGCTTTTGGGGGAAAAAATGACATAGGAGTGCTAAGCACGGTTTATGCCCATGTCAGTCACCTTCGTGATGGGGCTGTGGGGCCGCAGCCTTCATCACAGCACGCTGCTGAAAGGAGAAGTCTCTGACCAGGGAGGAGCAGGCGCTGCTCAAGCCCGTGGGATAAAGCCCATTACACGTTTCTCGTGCCACTTTCTGCGGTCCCAGTGCCAGCGTGGTGCATCTGGTCCATGGAGGTGGGGAAGGCATCCTCATGGAGAAGACTGTTCTGGGAGAGTGGCTCCTCTGGACAGGGTGTAGGGGTTGCTTTTGCTGGAGCCTGAGGAGAAAACTGCCGGTGCTCCTGTGCCCTTGCCTGTGTTGCTCTCCGCCCAGCAGCCCTTCCCTGCCAGCCAGGGAGCCCCCTTGCTTCCGAGACCCTGACTCATTTTCAAGCCCTGGCTGAAATCAACGATCGGGTTCAGAAGCTGTTAGGAGCACAGATTGCAGCAGAAAATGAGGGTAAGAATTTTGGATCTCAGTTTTAATCCAGCAAGGACCTGAAGTAAAGTTCTGCCACTCAGCTTGTCGCAAGGTCCCAGGGGGCTGCGGTTATCTGCACAGCCCGCTTCCCGCAAGTCGTTCTGTTCCCCTGTGACCTCCCCCCGTGCTCCCCTGGTTATTGCTTATGCTGCACAGTGATGTTAAGGTGATCTTTCTGCACCTGTGACCAAGTTCCCTAGTGTGAGGGCAACCAGCTCAGGCCACTCAGTTCGAATAGGCGACTACTTTCAGTAGCACACTGTAAGAAGTGTGGCGTCAGGGACAGGGCAGGCTGAGTCACGACGGGCAGGCGGCAGCCCCAAGGGAGTCTGGTTTTGCGGGAGGTATGCCACCGCTGCTCGGAGCCGTCTGAGTCTCAAGAGCTCACATCATGGGTGCAGGGTCCGGCTGAAAACAGGCGGCACCCCTGGAGCCTGGCCCGCCACACAGGCACTGCTGGGCAAACGTGCTGCTGGCAACCAGCTGCTCTCTCTGCAGGACAAAGTGACCTTTGGGAACAAGAAGATCCACCGTGAGGGCAGCAGAAACCCTTTTGTCAGCACAGGCTTCGGCAGTGAAGCTGTGAGATAACCTGGCTTTGTCGCAATAGTCTTGGGAAAGTGGAGGCTGGTTTTCTCCTTCCTGGCCACTGGTACGCAGGGCCTGCACTCCCTGCTTCCAGCAGTGCAAGGTCCTGCTCAGAGGCAGGTTTCTGCTGCTTCGTCTCTACCTGGCTTTTAAAGGTAGCGGCGACCGGGCCGCGGGCACGGCAGCCGCTGTTCTCCGCGGCTGGCAAGGGGCAGGGAGGGCAGCTGGAAGCAATCCTGCTGCGCCCAGTCTGAGCAGAGCTGGGTACCGCGGGGCGGGGAAAGGCGTCGGTAGATGGCACTCGTGATATGCAGCAGGTTTTCTGAATTTTTGCAAAGAAAGGGAAAATATATTCACTTTTGTGCATTTTGGCTGGCCTCGGCTGACAGCTTTAGGTTCAGCTGCTGGCACGTACGGCTCAGCGGGAGGCGAGGGCCGTAAGGATGCTGGCAGGCTCGGGATGGGGAGATCCAACGTTTCCAACACCGGCAGCGCTCCTGCCTCTGGCTGGGAGCGTTCGGGGCCGCCAACAGGAGCTGTGGGGGCTGGAGAGCAGAGCCGGGTGCGTCACACACGCGCATGCAGCTGACTGCAACCTGGGTGGGTGCCCAGAGTGTCCTTGCTCACGCTTCCCACTTGTGATTTACTCAGCAAGAAAATCCATCCGTGCTGAAAGTCCCTGGAGAGGTGAGTCTGTTGTAATGCGAGGTCAGCTCAGCTTCTAAACGAGTTACTGGCTGACTCATCAGCTGCGTGTGTCTTCTGCTATCCCATGCCTGCCCGTAGCTGCCGTACTCCCGCACACGGTGGTCTCGGGTCCTGGACCCACGCTTCAGCAGAGCACAGCCTTGGGCCTAATGTCAGCATAACACAACCTTTCCAAACCTTCAGTAAACCAAGTGTGAAAACCCTGTTTCAAAATGTTTGGACTTGAGATGTGGTTTTCCACTCTTTGTAGGCAAAGCCAGTGTACAAGCCGTTGGGAAAGGGACAACCTGCAGTGACAGCGCAGCACTTTGGGAGCTGCTTGGAAGAACAGGGTTGGTACAAATCTGGGAGCTGGAGGGACTCGCAGAGGATGCCAAAAGGGTGGGTCAATGTGACTGGGAGCTGTTGTGTATCACGTGTGAAAAATCATGGTGATTGGGAGAGGACTGTGACTGGAAAATGGTGATATGGGAAGGAGGAGGAGGAGCGATGGGCTCGTCAGCTTCACCTCAGTCCTGGAACGACCATGGAGCATGTTCCCTGGCAGCTGATTCTAAACATGCAAAGGACAAGAAATGAGTCAGGATCAGTCAACATGATATCAGTCAACATAATATCCTTCTATGACAAGGTTACCCAGCTAGCTGACCAAGGAAAGCCAGTTAATGTGATCTTTTTGGATTTCAGTAAAGCTTTCAATACTGTCTCTCACAGTCTTCTCCTGGACAAAACGTCCAGCGCGCAGCTGGATAAACACGCAATGTAGTGGGTGAGCAACTGGGTCGGGCCTAAAGGGTTATAGTGAATGGGGTTACATCGGGCTGGCGGCCAGTCGCTAGTGGGGTTCCTCAGGGATCCATCTTGGGGCTGGTACTCTTTATAATTTACTCTTCGTACTTTACATTTACTCTTCATAAATGACTTGGGTGCAGGACTGGTAGGAATACTAATTAAGTTTGCTGATGACATGAAATATTAGGAGGAGCTGTTGACACTCTCGAGGGCAGAGAAGCCCTGCAGAGAGATCTAGACAAACTGGAGAGCTGGGCAATCACCACCCGTATGGAGTTTAACAAAGACAAGTGCTGGGTTTTGCCCCTGGGGCATGGCCGCCCTGGCTGTACAGACAGCCTGGGGAGTGGGGGGCTGTGGAGCAGCCCCGTGGAGAGGGACCTGGGGGCTCTGCTCGACGGCGAGTTGAACCCGAGCCCACAGCGTGCCCTGGCAGCCAAAGGGCCAGCCGTGCCCCGGGGGGCATCGAGCACGGCATCGCAGCCGGTCCAGGGAGGGGATGGTCCCGCTCTGCTCTGCGCTGGGGCGGCCTCACCTCGAGCGCTGGGGCAGGTTTGGGCACCACAGGACATCAAGGGTATAAAGCTGCTACTGGAGAGTGTCCAGAGGAGGGCCACGAAGCTGGTGAGGGGTTTAGAGGGGAAACCACATGAGGAGTGGCTGAAGTCGCCGGGTTTGCTCAGCCTGGAGAAGAGGAGGCTGAGGGCAGAGCTCATCGTGGTCTACAGCTTCCTCCCAAGGGGAGGAGGAGGAGGGGCAGGGCTGATCTCTTCTCTCTGGTGACCAACGACAGGACCCGAGGGAATGGCAGGAAGATGTGCCAGGGGAGGGTTAGGTTGGGTATCAGGAGAAGGTTCTTCCCCCAGAGGGTGGTGGAGCCCTGGAACAGGCTCCCCAGGGAGACATCACGGCGCCAAGGCTGGCGATAGTCATGAAGTGCTTGGACACACGGTGTGAATTTGGGGCTGTCCTGTGCAGGGACAGGAGCTGGGCTCGATGGTCCTTGTGGGTTCCTTCCCACTCAGGACATCCTATGATTCTGTACTTCTATGTTTCCCAAGGCAGGCGCTGCCTGGGCAGCCTGATGGCTTTCTCTGGCAGGAGGGCTGGGTCTGTGGGGCATTGGAGAGCAGGGGGCCCATGTACCTGGGCCAAGTGGGGACCTCAGCACCGTCTCCTACAACACTCCCAGGCAGGAGCTGAGGAGATATGGGCTAGGCTGGGCTGGATGTACCAATTGTTGGGTGCAATGGGAACTGGCTGGGCTCACGGGGTGGCGTCCCAGTAGTGACTGGAGCTGATGCTGGGGCCAGTGGTGTTTCACATCTTTGTTGCATTCTGGATGAGGAGACAAAGTGCACCCTTGGGAAATCCATAGATGATGCTAAATTAGGGGAATGGGTGGCATGAAACCTAGCAGAGCTTCAGTACAAAGGGACTGTGAGGAAATTTCTGGGCCAACAGAAGTATTTAACTTCAAGAAGGAGAAGGACTAAGTCCTGCACCTGGGGAAGGATCAGCCCATGCATTGGGAAGTGACTGCTGCACAAGGTCTGGAGATATTGGTGGATGCTAGGTTAGATAAGATCCAAGGGGAGATTCCCCCACAAATAGGAAAAACAGCTGCTAAGCATCATGAGGAGGAGTGTGGCCAGCTAAGCAAGGGATGTTGTTATCTCCTCTGCTCAGAGCAGGCAAGGACACGGCACTGCATCCAATTTCAGGTCCCCAGTTCAAGAGGGATGTGCTGACCGTGAGTGGATCCAGCAGAAGCTGCTGTGATGGTGAGGCACCGTGGGTCTGTGGCCAAGGGGAGAGCTGGAGGCTTGTTGAGCCTGGCTACAAGAAGGTGAACGGATGGTCCGAGCACAGCCTGGGTCTGCTGTTGGCACCAGGAAATCTCCTCCACCAGGAGAGCCGGGCAGTGCTGGGACAGGCACCAGGGAGGTGGCAGAGTCCCCATCCCTGGAGGGGACTCCAGGCTGGACAAAGCCATGTCTCACCTGATCGAGAGCTGAGGAGAGCCCTGGTACAAGCAGCAGGTTGGGCCAGTGTCCCTTCCCACCAATTTTATTGTTCTGTGTAATATCCTAAGGAAATGGGGAGAGAACTGGTAGATTTTCATGGACTGAAACATGTATGAAATGCTTGATTTCATATATTCTGTGCCTTGATTCATATTTTCTTTTTAAAGTTTACTTTGTGTAACAAGTAATTTAAAGAATTTAATTTACAAAATACTTTAATATATCAAGATTAAGGTTATATGATATGTCCAAAATATATATTTTTTAATGAGAATTTCTGTTCTATTTCTGCTGGTACAGACATCAAGAAGAACATTTGTATTAAATGCAGAGTCATTACTGAATAAGTTGTTTACAAACATTGAAGGCTCGTGGAAGACACTGATGCAATGACCCAGAATTTAAAACATGTACATACAATTTTTCAAGTGATGCACGCTCATAAGCCAGTTGCTCCTCCACACGTGACAAGAGTGTGTGTTCTCGGTGTAATTCAGGCCCTGCTGAAATATTCATGGTATTCCTGGGAACTTTCTACAAATAATGCCCATGGGAGACAATTGATAGTCCTCTGGAAATAGGTTTTAGCTAAAAAATACAGGATATTAGGAGACTAGAATCCTATGTGTAAGTAGATGTATCTGTCTTGCTCTTTCTAGATTAGTGCAATGCCTTTTAAGTCAACTGTTAATACCTTATTAAAATATTTACTTGTGTTTTGTGCAAACACTTTGGAGCATTTGTTTCTTTCAGACAACCAGTGTTCTTCCTCCAGGGCTCACAGAGTGCATGGCAGTGGAGGTCTGCTGCTTTAACCCTGTTTTATTAAAATTCAAGCCCAGAAAAATGGTATGACTTGTGCAAAAATCACTTGGCAGGTTAGTGGCAGAGATGGGGACAGAGGGCAGCTCTCCTGATCCCACAGCACTTTAATCACTGAGTCAGAGTGCAGCATAAGGCACGAAAGGACAGTAAATTCTTTAATGGTGAGTTGACAGTACTATCACTGACCAAATCAATCCCCCTCTCCACCCACGCAGGGATGCAGCATGCCAGTCCCTCGCAAGCCTTTTGCTGGGCTTCGAGGTTGTCCTTTGTGCCCAGAAGGATCCCTGCAGCCAGGACACATGTTGTGCTGTCCACGCTGTGCCCTTTCCAGTCTGAAATGCCAAGGAAAGCTGAAGATGAGCCTGAAGAGCACTCTTTGACCTTCAATAAATGCCCCCAGGGAGCGTTTCTTGGAATTCTTCAGTCTCCTAAAGAAGGCTGGTGTGGTGGTGGTGTGGCAAGCCAAGCCGTGAATATCAGAGTGAGTGACATTTTATTACTAGAAAGGTCTGGAGTGTACAGTGGAGGAGAACAGCTTGTCCACCCTAACTCGATGAAGGGCAGTGTCCAGAGTCTCCCTGTCCATGAATACAAAGCAGTAGCTGACTCTGTAATGGCAATTTCATGGCCATGTCCCAGGAATGCAGCTGTTCTGCTTGCACAAAATGCCCTTCGGTGTCGAGCTGTATGTGTGTCCCTGAATTTCTGTTTGTGTTCAGGATTTACTCCCATTTGGGAGTTTGACATTGTCACCCATGCTTTTATTTTAAATAGAACAGCTAAAGTTCTAAAGAACAAGGATCACACGGTCATCGCGTTTTGCTTGGTTTTAGGCTATGGCTGTGCTGTAGAAAAACTCGCTCTCCTCCACCAGACCCCATCACGGCTGAGCACAAGTTCTGCAGTGCAGGTGCGGGTGCCTGGCTGCAGACCATCTCCACCCTCGGTCCGGAGCCTGGCCAGCAATGCAGATGTCCCGTGACCAGCGTCCAGCTCCCCATGTCCCCACCTGCATGGCTGGGGAGCTCTGCCCACCCAGCCTGTGGGCACCCTGATGCCAGGCAGCGAGACCTGCCTAACCCAAATGCTGCCCAGGGCCAAGATGGGGGGAAAAATAGTGCTGGTTGCCCGGGAAATATCACGGTTACTAGCAATTTTACTGAAAGGTGATTCTTTCAAATTGATGCTTGTTTTTTCTTCCAAACGCTGATGGGTAATCAAGGTATTTCATCAGAATTCTCGTTTTCCTCTCTTTTCCTGTTCCTTCCTCAAAAAAATCATCCAGAACCCAATTCAAAGAAATCAAATGAAATCCTTGCCTGGAAGCATTTCTTTCTCGTGCATTTTAATGGTTTATCTGTAAGGATTCAATTTTGTCAGCAAGTTTCAATGGCACCTTAAAACTCATTTCCTTGGTATGAAATAAGCATTTTAAAATCATAGCTTATAGGTTAAAAATGGTTCCATGTGTTGGTTTTTTGGTATCCTTCTCACAGATGCATGAGGATAATAATAAATTTTGTAGGTTCTGGCACTCATGGAGTATAGTCACAGACATAACGTAGAGCAACAGAGGTGCTGTCCCATATCTGATGCCTCTGAAAGGTAAATAATGGAATAATTTACTGTTATTACAATTTGAGACACATGAAATATCCATGAATCTAGAAGAGAATAGACGTCCTCACCAGCTTCTCAAGCCACGTTGACCCGTGACAAGCCTTGCGGCCACGCCAGGGACAGCTGGCTCAGATGCAGCCCTTGAGAAGGCAGCGGCCCGAGCCCCCGGCAGGCGGGCGCCGCCTGCGCAGCTCTTCGGGAGGTGGGT